>JAGXCT010037115.1:0-105985 GCA_022495035.1 Philopotamus ludificatus | reverse complement strand
TAGATTTAATAAAGAAATAAAATTCTGCTTTATAAAACCATAATAAGAGACCTGCGCGACCCTGAGGAAACTTCAAGTGATACAGAATATTGTTCCGCGGAGAGCCACGGGCGCCATGGTTCGTCCGAAATACAATTCTTCACTATGACTCCGGTATTCCGTTGCTCTCTGTGCATTTTAAAACCCTAGCATATAGATTTTTATAAAATTGTAAAAAATAAATATAGATAATGAATCGGCCTCTTCTCTAATACAGCAGAAGAACAAAGGTACCAGCGCCCGAAAGCAATAAACAATGACGACCAACCCGAACAGCTGAAGCAACTTGACCAGCATTATACTATTATTAGAAATAATTCTTAAAAAATAAATACATTGAATAATACGACATGCGTAATAAAATAAGAATTAAAAAACTAATGTTTATTAAAAAATATTTGAATTATATCAATTAAGATTTGGTGTGAAGTGTAATAGAGGAGTTATACATATTTTGCTAGCTGGCAACACTGAGACTCGTGTTGGTCTCTGTCAGGTTGCAAGTTACTATGGACGACCCGGAATTAGCGAAGCTTCGAGAAGCTCGGCTTGCCCAGCTCTCTTCACAATATGGAGTATATTAATAATTAAAATTATGATGACTTTCTTTACATCTCGTTAGCATTTCTAACCAAACTTCGAATTGAAATGAAAATTCAATTCTATTAATATTTTTCATTGTTATCAATCCCCAAATGTAACGAATCGACTGGTCTGGATTTTTTTTACAATTTTTTTTTTTTCTAGGGGGGATCTTCGGATAATCAAAAGGCACAGGAAGATCGTGCAAGAGCCATGGAAGAAAACAAACACGGCATTCTTGCTCAAATTTTAGACCAAAATGCAAGAGCCCGTTGTATGTATTTTTAAAAAAAATATTTTTTCAAATAGAGTCATAGTTTTATCATAGATCTGCATTCTCTGGTGTTAACGTATTAAAAATAAATATATATTTAGGAATACTTTTTTTTTTCCAGTGAATACAATAAAATTGGGCAAACCGGAGAAAGGACAAATGATCGAGTCAATGGTGATACAGATGGCACAGAGGGGTCAAATTCGTGGAAAAATGAACGAATCGGATTTTATTTCTATTCTAGAATCGGTCAACCAACAAATGCCTAAAACTGCAAAATTAAACTTCCAAAGGAGGAAGGATCTGTTCGACTCGGACGAAGATTAATATTCGATGTGAACGTTTTTACTTATTATATATATCGTGCTTTTATATAAATATGTAATTAATATTTTTCTCAAACGAACGTATTAAGAGTTTTGTGATTTTGCAAATGTGCAACGTATTTTAACAAAATATACACAATTTATTGAACTAAAGTGAAATTTTGTTTAAAATCTCATTAACTTCTATAAAATTTTAATATCTAATTTGAAAATCACCAGCACCTTCATTAGGTATTAAGTAAGTTAATAATGTAACTTTGCGATATCCGTCGTTGACACGTTAGTTAATCATTAAGATAACTTTTTAATTTGTATTCTGAATATCGAACTGACTATTTAATTAAAAAATATAATAAAAATTGCTTATTTTTGAGTTGATATTAAATAAATTAACACAATTTCTTTTATTTTTTTTTAACCTTTCCATATAATTGACAAATTTGTCAGATATTACAATCGATCCTTTTTACTTGAGCAATATCTATTTCCAATTCGAGTTAAACTATAATATCATTTTTAATATTTATTTATTCCGTTTTTACATTTTTTACTGAGTAAATAGGTAAACACAGCCTACATGATGCCACAAATGATAACGGACATATGCAAAAATGATGGAAAACAAATGCACTAGAGGGTCTGTAGAATAATACAAAATCAGAAGAGAAAAAAAGTAAACTCTGGATGAAAAAGAACAGCTAAGCCAGTCAGCAAGTTCTAGAATGTTTTATAAAAAAACAAATAACTAGAAATGAAATAAGGATGAAAACGTACAACTGTTCAAGAACGAATTGGAAATCTTGGCAAGATTGTTAACACATTGTTGTCGGGAGACGTAGTACTACATTTTTTTTAGTTTGATGCTCAAATGCGGGAAACGTAGTAATACGTTTTTTACTTTCTGGTGGTGGACGTCGGGTAACGTCATTCACTAAATTCGCGGATATTTCAAAAGTTATAGCCTTTTAAAAAATGTTAAAAAAACTCGCGTGCGAACCCAAAAATCGCCCGCGCCAGGCTGCAATTCTGCATCTCTGACCGATGAGAGTGAAGAAGAAGAAAACAACTCACCGATTCGGTGCGGAGTTGTCGCAGCAGAACAAAAATTGAAGAACTCCAAAGTCCTTGACCTGGATAATATACAAACCGAGCTGATGAAATGCAACGGGAGTACAATATTCCTCAAAAGTGGATAGATATGGTAAAGCTTGCAATGTCGGAGGGCAGATGTAGAGTGCTCGTTCAATCTGAGACACACCACAGTTTGTGACAGGGTGATGTTCTAGCATGTTTATTGTTTAACATAGCACTCGAAGATGTAATAAGAGACTCCGGCGTGGAAATAACTGGCACCATTCTTAATAAATCAGGCAAATTCTTGCTATTGCGGACGACATAGACATCGTGGCCAGATACAGGGACCGCTCTCGAGGATGCATGGCAGTGAATAATAAGAGCACAATTGGCATAGATGAAGAGTCAAAGAGTACAGCATTGAGGGCGTTCAGGAATTCACATATCTCGGCTCACTTATTATAACTAACAATAAAACGAATTTAGAAGTACAAAGAAGAACCATGCTCATAAACTGGTGCTTCTTTGGACGTCAAGCTCTACATAACCCTCATCAGGCCTGTACTGACATACAGATCTGAATGTTAGGGTTTGACAAAACAAGACGAGAAATAACTGAATATCGTGGAGAGGAGAATTCTGAGATGAATATTTAGACACATATTCGACGATGGGGAATGACGTATCTGAAGTAACGAGGAGCTGTACCGACTACACAACGATATACCGGTTACAGCCGTCGTCAAGAGTGGCTAGACTCCGGTGGTCCGGTCACATGTCATGGATGCGGGACAGATGGCCGCAGAAAAGGCTTATGGTTAACAAGCCTTCCTGTCCCCAGAGGAAAGGAAGACCAAGGCTGAGGTGGTCGGACTGTGTACAGAGGGACACTGGCATCATTGAAACTTACCGGAAGATGGAGCGACGTAGCAGCAGACTGGATAAAATGGGGAAGAGATGAGGCCAGGGTTCTACAATAGGGCTGTTGCGCCTATGATGATGATGATTTATCGGGTAAAAAAGTATCAGATGTATATAACATATTTTTTAATTGTCTTTTACACATCAAAGTTGCAATCTTTCGTCGAATAGATGTAAAAATAAAAGTCGAGTTTGTCTAAAACCAAAATTTTATTATAAATAAAAATGACTAGAAGTATAAATTTGTGGCACAGGTTAAAATAGGATTCAAATGTACAACAATAAAATATACATCGTTAAATAATAATTATAAATTTTATGGAAGAAGTAATAAATTATTTTACAATAATAAAAATGGAATGAAGAGACTGAAATGTAAAAGTAGCTATAGCTATTATATTTAATAAAAAAATGCTCTTGAACAACATATAGTTTAAGAACTATGATCAGAAGAATCAGATTTATCTATAAGTAATATAAATATACAGAGTGTTACAAAAGTATTTTTCTAAAAATCAGATATTTTTTTCAATATAATTAATATATGCACAAAAACTGTACTTGGATTATTATAGATCGGATTCAAACATACGTGTATAGAATACGTTTTGCAAAAGTAACATAATCTATTTCAATCTAATCTATTATCATCTCAACTAAGATTTTTGAATTATTTAAAATATTCAAAGACATTTACACACGTTATCTCTATAATGGTAGTTATACATAAAAACACGTACAAGGTATTAAAAAGTAGAATCGAATATATCCAAGTCTGATACCAATTTAGAGATTAATTTTGAAGACATAAAACAAAAATGAATTTTTCATTTATTAATTCACACGTTTCGAATTTATTTCGTTTTACTTTTTAACACTGCTACTCCAGTTATGTTTATAATATTAAAGAACATAAGATATTAAATATCTTATTAGATGCGTTATTTATAAAGACTAAGATATAATTACCTCTAATTTTAGAATAATCTTTGTATATATAAAAGTTGATAATACAAATTTAATCATTAAAAAAAAGTGTATAAATTTCTCTAGATATTTGGGATTTAATTGTCTCTATCGTAGAAACAATATTATTTAAAAAATTATCACACTCTCAGTAAGTAAAGATACCTTTTCTACATTTTCACTTTATTTTAGTTGCGAAGATTAATGTAATTTGACGAAAAATTAACGGCAGAAATCGTAATTTGCCCAATTTTTCTTACTAATAATGATTTTTTAAATTAAAATGATATCCAGTCTTAGGATTTATTATTTAAAAATCTAAGTACGTAATATTTACAAATGAATTCATAATGCGAAAATTATTCGGCTTATAAATTACTCCTTATTACGACGATGCGTTAATATTTTAATAAATAAAACATTTATGTAGATTTTAATAGACTCAATAAATATCAATAAATCAAATTTTTGGAATATACAGTTCATAAAAACAATAAAATGTACATATATACAAATGTATACATCACTGCGGAACGATAAGATATATTTTTATTCTTTCTTCTCGTGTCCAGACTCTGAAAATAATTGTTCAAAAATTAGAATAAATTAATTCTATTATTTTCGGTTGATGCAAAAGTTTTGACGTTTTTTTGTATGCAATGTAAATATTTTTTTCAGATTTTTTTTATTGATTTAATTAAATAAATAATCTGCATTGGTTTTAATAACATTCTCCCATCTTTCTATTAACTTATTAATACCATTGAAACAAAAAATGCATTAACCGATTCGTCACGGCGGCTTGAAAGCAATCACGTTGTCCGAAAGGGGTTCTATTTATAAGGGAAAATAGACCCCAAGCATTTCAAGTCAATTATTAAACAGAAATGTCTTAATTTTGCATCAACCAAGTAAAAGATACATTAAAGAAATGCAACACATTACCCTCTGTAGATTCTTCCTCTTCAGCATCAAGAATATCAGTACAGCAAACGGAATAAAATATCAATGAGAGAAAACCCATCGGTAGACCGAATATTAGCGTTGTTAAAACGGGATTTCCGCTCCACATATATTCTAGAGACGTCCTCGTTTGAAAATACATTCGATATAATCTCACCGCAAAAGTATCTCCTCCATAAATCTGTAAAAAAAATATTTATTAATCATAGTATTATTATTATAATAATAAAAATTAACGTAATAAAAACATACGGGGGCAGATTGATTGTATATTTGTTCCAAAAATATAGCAACAGCTTCTGGAGTCAATTTATTAGGATCATCTTCGGGTATATGATGATGTTTTGTCGTAGAATTAATAACAATCAAGTGAGGTATCGGAAGCGAAGTCATTACGATAGAATTAGCCAATTCGGGGGATCCAACCCATCCAAATTGGAATTTTTTATGTAAAGTATCACGCTTTTGTCTAAAAATAAATAGAATACATCATGTAATTGAAGATATATATATATAAAAAAATCATTTATTTTACCTTATAACAGATTCTATCATGTCACGAAACTCTAATTCTTCCGGAGCTATTTCATTCAGTTTATTTTCTTCGACAATTGCTAATACGAGGAATTTTTCTAACAATAACAATTCATTTATATTAGATCTCGACACTTTAGGAAACGTTCCGAACCTCTCCGAGTCTATCCATTTATGCATTGTAGAATTGAGTATTTTTCTATCACTGACGATAGTGGGATCCTCTGCAATAAACATATGAAGATTTTAATAAATCTACATATTTTCAACTGTAATTTTTAATAAAATATTGTTCAAATATTAACCTGGAAAGAAATATGCAGAATTTTCTTTATACACAAACACTGTCGGTAAATTTTCTATAGTAACGTGTCTACTTGCTACATCCATGGGCATAGAAAAGAATGATATAAGCGGTTGAAACTTTTCAGCATAATAAAAATACATATCCTATAAAATATTCAAATATTATATTCGTGTTTAAATATTAATTCCTGTGTTATATTAATTATTATACCCATAATGGTCCATTTTGTGGTCCGACATATGAGAAAAATATTTGATTGCCGTCTTTGACATCGTTCAACATATGCGGTTGAGGTACGAGCATAACGGACGGACTAGCCATTCTCAGTGCATAGCTGACGAGCTCTTCTTTCGATTGATCCCCCGTATATTCATGTTTGAGATCACCTTTCATACTGAGAAATAAAATATTTAGCATCCATATCCTTATGCATATAATATCATAACGTTTTATACTTACAACATGATGGTTGGAAACGCTCGCACTTTATAATGCGTGGCAACGGTGGTGAACCTGGTACAATCGAGTCGAGCCACTTTAACGGATGACGTGTGCAGCGCTTGAGCCACGTGGGCCCAAATCGGCACCAGCCGATGACAGTACGCGCACCATGGCGCGTAAAACATCACCAGCCAATCGCCTTCATGATGTATTTCCAAAAAGCGATCACTCAACTCCAAAACTCGAGATGCTCCATTACTGGCGACGCACAGGGCTGAAAATTTTATTGTTTACGATCATTTTCAGACTAAAATTAGTTCAAATGCATACATGAATCTAATTAGATTAGATAGAAATTAATATTTATATTGAATTTCATATGTTAATGATGAATTAAACTGATATTAGACTGCGAAATTAAATGCCACGATGTATACCTAAGGTGAATTGAAATACGAAAAGGATTTTCATTATTTTTAATATGACAGCGAATAGAGGAGCGGCGCCGCACTGTCAACGTGAAACGACGCAGTGTTGCCACTCGATAAAAATGTCACCTCAAACATAAAAGCAGGAAAACAAACAGAAAAATCAGAAATAAAATAATCAATCGTGTTATATATGACAATTAATATATTCGTAAATAAGATTTGCTATAATAAAGAATATTATGATATTTAGATAAATTATCCTGTGGTTTTGATGATTTTTAATTATTCATTATCGTCATGTTTTGTTGTTATTATCCCACTACTTGGTAAAGGCCTCTTTTAGTTTTATCCATTTAATCCGGTCAAATACTATTCTCTTTCAGATGGTCCTCGTAAAATTGACTATGTCTTCGTTTAATTATTACGTGTTTACAAAAATTAAATTAAACCGCTATGTTAATTATAAAATGTATTTTTTTTTAATTATTGTCAAATCAACTTGATATATGTTATCAGTTTGCATTTTTGCTAATTTTAAACAAATGTAACCGCATTTTTACCAATATTTTAAACGAATGTTTCTGTAAATCATCAGGTGGATTCATTTTATTTTATACACTACGAATAAAGTACCCCCCTTATTTTATACAAACGGAATGCGAGCGTTTCTATAGAAACACAACATGGCTGGTTCTTGCTGACTCAATATTATGCAGTCCGGTCCGAGCTGCCGGTGAAGCGTGTGGTGTCTATTGTAGAAATAATAACATTGAATAAAATACGATATAAACACCATATTTATATATTAAACAATAAACAAGTGTTTAAAAAAAATACCAAATATGAAAAACGTGATACAATTAAATAAGTTGAAATACTGCTTTATTTTTAATTGTTAATAATAATGATATTGAAATAAATCCTATATGATTTTGAAAATACTGCTGAAAATATGGGCCAGTGTTTCTGTAATAATAATAGTGTAAATCCGGCGGGAAGTGTAAATGAAGTATGTAAATATATTTTTCTTTGTGTTCATAATTTACTATAGTTGTTTTAAATATAAATATATTTTTTTAGCATGAATTAAGAAATGGCAATGGTAAATCAGGGATACAAGTGGCATCGTCAAAGAGTAGATCATGCACCAATCTATTGTCTTTGATTACGATGTTTCTGTTTACAATCGGATTGGTGAGTAGTTTGTCATATATTATTCAATATCTCATCAATGTTTACAAAAACATAATCTTCTCAAATTTCGTGTATTTTTTAGAACTTTTTACGTACTTATTTGTTACATATGTGTTGTTAAATAAGTACGTAAAATAAAAGATGCACATAAATCAGGACCTCAGAAATTAATTTTGAATAAAATGCTAGGTTAACCATTGAAAAATTACCGCAGAAATTCGAATCCATATAAACCACAACATATTTAAAACGCATCGGCAAATCGAATAAAATATATTTTAGACGTAGATCACATCTTTCATATTCTCCTGACTAGATCCATCAGATATTAAGTTTTCACGTCTATAGAGCACATTTTAATTCTAATCCGAAATTCTCTTAATTTGGTCATCCCATTATTTGCATTATATTATGTCATTGTGTACATGGTAAACTCTATATATGATCCAATGTTTATTTCTGGAGCACACTATATTAGTACAATGGACATTGGTCATGTGTGTTACAATTATCTAATTTATTTGCTCCGTCTCAGTAATGGATGTAACATTAATATATTTTCTGTGAAACAGGAATGTAGTGCAAACATATATATCAAATATGTTACATTTGCTTGAATAATTATACTGAAATCAGAAGCTCTTTGAAAAAGATATTTTAAATGACCATTCATTACAAGAATTAGCTGTAATTTTACACCAGAGCATGAATTTGAGACTTTATAAAACACAAATAAGCACTACTGAATATCAAGAACCTGCAATGTTGAATAGAATCAGGGGCAAAAAATGCTGTTTTTTTTTTAATGAATTTTATTATTATTTATACATTAATTCTATTCTTTGTTTACGTCATAAATTTTTCAATGAAAATATCGTAAAGTGTGCCCTTCTGTTTTAGTTTTATGATTATTTTTTTTCTCCATTGATAGTACTTGAAAAAATTCATGTCAAAAACGAAGAATAGAATTATTATAAAAATAATAATAAAATTGATTAAAAAAAAACTATTTTTTTACACATTCAGCACACCCAACATCAAGTCCACCGTACGCCACTGAATAGCATGCTACTCGTTTTTTTATGACAAATACCAACGTTATTTGGCTGAGTTAATGACAATTATGATGAATTCGCTATTAAAAAAGCAATTCATTTTAATTTTTTAATAAATAAATATAGTTAAATACTTTCGAATGTGGAATACAACTCTTGATTTTCTAAAAATCCTGAAAAATTCGCTTAGGAGATAGGATCGTTGGATCCTTTCTCTTCAAGAGAGTATATTAGATAAAAGCAATTTGTTTAAGGTATGTTATTATTTCAAAAAAATGTTGAATTCTTTTTTAAGAATTAGATTTTATAGAACTAAAGCAAAAAGGTGCTGCGGCTCGAAAAATATTAGAAAATTGTCATATTAATTAAAAATTGAAATATTATGGCGTATACACTGTGGTACTTTTATCAATGATGTGTGGTCAAATGTATTTTTATATAATATACATAATTACGGTGGATAAAATTTCGCTAAATGCCGCCAATTAAGAGTTTCACAGATTTAAAATTATCAAAAAAAAATCAAAATATTATGTGAAATATTAAACTTTATAATAAAATAGAAATAAAAATGAAAATTTTACGTGTGTGAGATATAAATTTTCATGCATCGATGTTTTTTATGAAAGATCGGGAAGATATTTATCATTTAAAAAAATGTGCGTAAAAGACTCTGGAAGATTGGTTTCTAGTCTTCTAGTTTTTTTTTTTTTTTTTTTTGAGGATAGACCGAGACTAAATCGAAAAATCTGTCAGTTTTAAAGCGTTCTGGATCGATTGGCACCACTGCATATTCTCATACACCTCAATATATGCTTTTAATCAATCTATACCATTTTAACATCTCTCTATTACGTCGTTTAATTACAAACGTTACTCTAATGGACGCATATGCAAATTCCTACGTTGTAATTGTAAAAAAATGTATACTAAAAAAGCTTACGCATTTTCATCATGAAAACAAACAAAAATTTAAATGCTAATCACATCGTTTATAACGTAATCATGTCAGAAATGTCGTGAATACTTGTTGAAACGTTAGGTGTGTACCAGAAGCTTCAATTACGGTAATAGGACGCGTAACCATTGTCTCGTGTTACTCATCACACGAAAGGGGATGTTTTCCGCATCGAAAACAATTATTCACGTTCGCGTGTCAACCTACCCTATTGACATTGTTCGTGTGTACTTTTTTAGGTCATCCTGATAGGTTACTGCATTTATCACGGGGACATATATCGAATAATTAACGGGTACGACGACTGCGCCAATGTATGTGGGCGATCTAACAAAGCTGAAATCGATCCGCGAAGCAGCTGCAAAAGGGAAGACATGACTCTGAAAAAGTATGTATTTTTTTTTTTTGCTCATATGCAAGCATTCACTGATTGTGCATTGCGATTTAAAGCGATCGTGTGTGTCGGGCTGTGCGAATTAGCGATGGCCGCAAATGCGATTGTTATGCATTAAAAATTTAAAACAAATGAATATCAATAATAATATGACGTTTTCACACGATATGGATTAAAACGCAATAATGACATTATCAGTTTAAATTGAATGTATTTGTCATGTTGCATGTTTGATAAAATCATTATAGATCGAGAATGATATTTATTTTATATGTATTTTTACTGAATTTTCTATTTTTTTAGATTTTTGGTTATAAATTCGGCAGGGGGGTTGACAGTTGATGCAAATAAAATTCACAGAGAATGCGTCGAATCGTGTGATGCTACGAACTTGTACGTATGGATATATATACATATTTTAATTAGATTCAAGTAATTGTTTACAGTTTAGTCGATAATTCCAACGAATTAATGAATCACAGTTAAATCATTTTTTATGTGGTAGATAAGTGTGACAAATAAAAAAATAGCCTTATCTTATGTCGTATTTCCCCGAAATAAAGTCCTGATGATATTTTTTTGTACCAAATACGTTTTAATGCTTATTTTTTGGGAATGTCTTACTTTTTTGCCTCTATTGGTTGAACGAGATAAAAAAGACCAACTACCCATTTTACGTTTATTTTACAATACTTCGGCCATATAGAGAGAAGAGCGCCAATTAACTTGGATTAGCTTGTCGACCTGGATGATGTAGAGGGAAGAAGATCTCGTGGATGTTCATCAACCAGAAAATGATCCAGAAGATATAAGAAAGTTTTATTTTGACATGTACAACAATTAACATATATTAATATACAAAATATCTTCACCTTGTTTTTCCACTGCTGAGTGAAGGGTCTCCTAAATGTTTCAATATTGTCCGGTCATAGACTTTTCTCTTCCAGGAGGCTCGATTATGATATCATTCCATTTCGTCGGAGGGAGGCACGGTTCTTGACCTGTCCGTGGCTTACAGTCCATGACTTTCCGGCTCCATCGCGTCCTCCCTGGGGGTCACATGTCCAGCCCATTGACACGCCAGTCTGGTGATTCTTATGGCAATGTCAGTCGCTTCAGTTGTCTTGCAGATCTCTTTGCTGTGGATTCGATCGCGCACAGATATTTTAACAATATATTAATAGTATACCTAACCAGGGGCACGCCTTTTATATGGCCAGATTGTGCGGCACACACAAACGCTAGAAGATTATGTGCGCCGAGAGCTGCAAAGGGGAGAAAAATTGACAAATATTAAAAATTATTATTATTTAAAATCGATTTTTTTGTTGTTAAAACTCCCTAATTCTTTTTCATAAAATATTTTTTTCTTGTAGAATTATATGAGCCGCTATCCCCAATTAAATTTCTGCACACAGGTGCCGGATACTGTCAGTGTACCTAAGATTGCTCTCATCGCCCTCTGAGTCACATTGAACTTGTGGACTAGACCCGCCATGAGGGCTTCGGCACCGTAGGTTAATACTCAATGCCCGTGTTTTTAGCATAGGGGGGATTTAAGATTTGAATATATGTTTTAGTTTTTCAAAAGCTCCACAATCCAGTTGTATTCTTCGCTTGTACTCCTTGTTAAAGTTCTGTGGTCATAGCTGAATGGTCTGGCTAACTAAACATATTCTTGTACTTCCTCTATTGTGATCCTCTCCACTGAAATCAGTGTATGGACTGCGTTGTTGTTTATCATTGCCTTTGTTTTGTCAATATTCACCTGCAAATCTGAGGTGTGTAATGTACTTTTCATTTATATAAATGATCCTTCTTTTTCAATGGAGACGTTTGAAGATATCTTCCAAGGCACAAGTTTTAGAAAACTGTTATCATGTAATTGGACAGTCATTGTTGCAGATTTGTACAGTTTTGTTGAAGTACATCAGCATTTCTATGTATCTGTAGTTAATCTGGAATATTGGGAGAGATTCACACACAGCCCAGCTTTCGATGCTATTGCTGTTGCTAAGGCTCTTTCATTCTCTACATACGCTAGACATATAGAGGCTTGTTATACCCCTCTTATTATATTCCCTGCGACTTACATCTTTACAATATAATCATGAGATCTTCTTCTGGAACATAGAAACATAACTAACATAATTCTGACCTCAATTTCTTGCAACTCTATCCTATGGAGAATCATATAAACTAGGACTTATTTTCGGGGGAAAACGGTAATTACTTCTTTAAAAAGATTTTAAATGAATCCAAAATAATAATTTCTAATAATATATAATAATTATGAATTTCAGCCGAGAATTTTTCAATCGATGCATACCGAATAAGAGCGAAAAGGTTGTCAATTCATTTTTTTCGAAAACTGGACTCACCGATTTTTTCCAGGAGGTGAATGAAGATTTGCATCTTTGCTGGAAGGAAATAGTCTATCTGTGTTTGATCGCGTTTGGTAAGTTTTGAATAACTAATCGATCCATCTGTGGGATTTAATTTTTTTAAAGTGGGCCATCGCTAATCCCTGAATCATAAATCACCCCTGATAAATTAATTTTTAATGACGTATCGATTGACATTTTTTCACGCTATCGGTGTTTGATTTACGAGTTAACTGATTTTTTATGGCCCAATTTTTGGCCATTCTGTAATGCGCACTCTATCCTTTATTTACCTTAACCGAAAATCAATCGTCGAGCTGTTGTATGTATTTTTTTTTATTTATAATTTCAGCGTTTTCGGTGATCATGTTGGTTTTGTTCAGATACATGGTTGGCTTTGTGGTGTGGTTGGTGCTGGTGGGAGTTTCATTGACGACCATCATCGGGACCGTTTTCCTGTGGTGAGTAGTCACGATGATGATTTATCATCGTCCGTGTATCGTCAATTTTTTGAGCGACCTTCAACTCTTGCGTATTACGGTCACAATTGTAATCGTAGTGAAGAGAATGGAACAAAAAAAGGAAACAAGTCAACCTTCAAATCCAAGTACGAACTAGGAGATTTAAAAATTTATGCGTTTCTTCCGCGATTAGGCAATCTCACATGCGTACTATGGGAAATATTTAAAATTAGAATTAATATAATTCAAACAATGGACCGCTAAATGGATCGATAAATCAATATTTTTTTAATAAAAAAAATGTCCATGTTTTTTTTATCTCTGTTATTCTGGATTAAATACATCGTTCAAAATTCATTTTATACGGTTTTTCAATTTCTTTTAAATCCAGCAATTATTTAATGTTTATTCAGGGATCTGTTTTAACTAGGAATATATTTAATAATCCCTTCAATATTTGGAAGTATAATTGATAATTGCATATTTCTAGCATAGACCATAATTATAGTAATAGCTTTAATGGCCTTGTTGGTGATAAGGCATTGATAAATAAAGCAGCATATAGTATCTGATGTGTCCTTCGTCAGTTTTTGGGTTGTTATATTTCACAATAAATAAAAAATTGTAGAAAAGATTTATAGAAAAATCCCTTGGAAGTTAGTAAATAATTGAAAAAAATAGCCGGAAATATCCATAAAATTAATTATTCATATTCTTTATGACATGAAATGGCCGATATTAAAAAATATTTACAAGGAAATATCAAAATAATTATCCGAATGTGGCACAAAATAATATTTAGGCTTAGATAAGGAAAAACAAAGTATGTTCCATGCAAGTTTAATTTACACCGATATTTAATGGCCGTGTTTTATTAAATACTTCTCGAATTTTCTATGAAATGATAGTCGTACAATTTTTAAAATAGTAAATTGTTTATTTAACTCAAAGATTTCTAATTTGAATTGTCTTTTTCAATACTACAACGTTATTATTAAAAATAGTTTTGACAGCAAAAGAAATATAAATCCTACATGTCACAATTTTTTTGTACAGTCAGTTTTTAAGTCGCTGCTTTTTACAAAATTCCTTGTCAACCAAAGAGCATTGACGTTTATTTCAATCGGCAATGTATTATAGATAGAGACACGTATTTTAGTATCAATTTTTTTAAAAAAATAGCGTTTAAAATGACAAATTTTAGCATCTATTTCGCGTTTATTTCTTAATTACGAATTTAAAGTTAAAAAGTCTAATTTATATATATTTTTTTAAACGATATACAATATATTGATATAACAACATTTGAAATTAAATAGAAATACAGGAATACACCGATTAAAAAATATATAACGATTAAAATTTATTAAGTTTATCATCGAGCATGTTTTTATTGATGATTGTTTTAATCTAGTACGTCGACCGTTAACAATTAAATTGTACGTACTAAAACTGTCTCTTGCGTCAACACTATTTTTGGTAAGGGACACCAAATTGATTAATAGGCAGCCTTGCCGAATTCTTCGTGTTTCATCTTTGTTGCAAGTAAAAGTTGAAGAGTATCAACTTTTACCCCACTTTTAATATTACATGATAAATTATTAAAAAAATGTGAATTTGTATCACTCTAAACATTGAGTGGTTGTTAATGTTGTAAGCAAAGGTAAGTTTCTTATTACCGATATCGTTTCATCAATTTGCACTACATCTACTTCCAGCTACATGGTTGGACAGATGATTTAAAAGTTTCATAAAACACATTCGTTTCATTTATATTTAAATGTGACTCTCGAGTTTAATAAACTTTATGAGAAAACCGATCTAAGAATACCTATTAATTCTAGTTTGCGTGTTCGTCTGTTTCAAGAAGTAGTTTGGTTTCCATAGGCAAAATGCCACCTGTGTTATAACCGAGAGAATTTTTTATTCCCATACTTCATCCCACAATAAATGGGAAAGGGTACGAAGATCCCCATAATACCAGACAAGAGTTGACCATAGAGTCTGGAGATTCTTCAGTCATTCTTCACAGTAACCGATATATGGAAAATTTCATCTGGTCGTACTTTTTCAAAATTTCGCAATTATATCGCATTTATCGCTTCTATCGCTTCTATGTCGCATTTATCGCAAAATGCGATAATCACGTATCTCTAATTATAGGTTTACAAAATATCTAAATTGACCTTAAAAATATTAGAATTTTGTAGAAAACAGCGATTTACAGGGAAAAAAGTCTTGAGAATAAATATTATAAATCATCATTGTTTTTTATTGTCCGCAATTGCGAAAAAAAATAAAAACAACAATACTTGTTTCTGTTGCTACGGGCGCGATGTTTTTTCTCGCTCGCATTCGGTACGATGTGCCAAGTGCGAGTGCGAGCAAGTACTAGTACCGTACACGGGCCGCGAGAACTTGACTGTCGATAGTCGGCGACGTGTCCTCTGTCTGCCGAGTACGCGTGTCATTTACGCATTACATTGATTAGTAGAAAAATCCAAAATATCGACGAAATAATGAATAGAATAATTCATTAGCTATTTTTAAAAAAAAAGATAAATTCTTCAACATTTTGACTTGAAATGCTTGGGGTCTATTTTCCATTATAAATAAACCCCCTTCGGACGTTGTTTTCGATCCGTAGTGATTGATAAGTTAATAAACAATTCAATAAATCCATCCAAAAATGGCGCATAAATGTTTTTGTCAAACTTAAAATTGATTGTACCAAGTAGAGGTGAAGTAGAAGTCAACCCTGCTATAGTGCTCCTTGCGAGAGCGCTATAGAATTTTTAAGGCTCCTTGCGAGAGCGGCATATGTGAGAGTCCTTCCTAAAGGTAAATTTTTAAGGTCAAATTACATATTTCATAAAAATGTAATACGTTGCAGCATGAGAAAAAAACAAGACATGTAAAATATTTGATATATTGATTTCGTTTAATTTAATTAAATACAAATAAAAAAACTCATTTGTATGGTTGCCTAGTTTTCTATAGGGCGAGTTTTTAAAGCTTGGTCTTGATTATATTTACCTTTACAGTTTCAGTCTATGGTCCTTTAGCAATGCAATCGGTGATTAAACGCTACTATTTTTCTTGTATCTCGTTAGTTCAGCTCGTTCACAATCCAAGACATTGATTTTGCATTGTGCTGATTTATAAATATATACCTGTGTTATTTAATAATATTTTATGCGAGAATGTATCGATCGATTATAAATTACAGGGCGATGTGGGCGAGGGAGCGGAGTATGTTGAACAGAATAAAAGAGAACGCCCAAGACGTGATAAGTCAAAGAAGAGTCTACAGTTATCTGGCGTATGCGATCGTTGCGACCATTGTGACGGTAGCCGTCTTGCTCGTAATGCTAGTCATGAGGAAAAGAATAAGTCTAGTGATACAATTATTCAAAGAAGCGGGTAAGGCGATCGCAAGTATGCCGCTATTACTGATCGGACCAGTCATAGTAAGACGATAGATTTTATACATATATATGTATGACAATACACATAATGATTTTTAATTATGCTCGTAGACATTCACAGCGTTAGCGGTGACCGGACTCTGGATATACTGTAGTTTGTGGGTCGAGAGCTCGGGAGTTTTGATACTCGAAACAAATCAGAGCTTTCACTATCGCAAAGACACAACCATGAAGGTTTGCAATTCAATGCCCTTTGTTAATAAATATATTGTTAATATATTTATATTAATTTCAGGTGTCTAGGTGGTATAATTTGTTTGCTTTGTTTTGGTTCACGCAATTCATCGTCGGATGCCAGCATATGGTGATAGCCGGAGCTGTTGCAATTTGGTTCTTTACAAGGTACGATTATTTGACATTCTTATTTGAGACTTTTGTATTAATTTATATTTCATTTATAGAAATAAAAATAATCTCGGCACTCCGATTCTGAAGAGTCTTAAAAACTTGTTGCTCTATCATCTGGGATCGGTGGCGCTCGGCTCAATGTTGATAGCGTTGGTACAATTTTTACGGGTGATATTAAAACTGTTGCAGAATCAACTCAAAGGCTCGACGAATAGAGTAGCGAATTGTTTATTGAATTGTTGTCAATGTTGTTTATATTGTTTCGAAAAGTTTATAAAATATCTATCGCGGAATAGTTACATCGAAACCGGTAAATATTTATTATAATATTATATCAACAGACAATAGTTATAAGTTAAATTATTTTGTAGCGATTTATGGATACGGATTTTGCAAAGCTGGAGAAAAGGCATTCAATTTATTGGCAAGTAACGCACTGCGAGTCATAGCCATAAATTCAGTCGGCGATTTTATATTATTTTTAGGAAAGGTTTTTGTCGTTTGCGCGACAGTGCTAGTCGGAATAGAATTCATACAGGTACGATCTTATTAAATGATTATCTTATTGATGGATGCCATAATTATATCCATTTTCGATTATTTCAGAAAAAAGAAGGGGTACAACACGTTTGGGTGCTTCTATCGATTGTGGGATTAATTTCATATCTAACGTCGCACTGTTTCATGACTGTATACGAGGTATTGTATCCTAATTTCACACTTTTGCACTGTAGACGTTCTAGATTTTTATTTTTATTTGAACGTAAAAATATTTTCATGTATTATATAAAAATTTACATGATTTTCGATTAAATTTAATATAAAGTATTAGGTTGTCCGAACTAAAGTGACGTATTATATCAGATGTGTTTCAGTCTTTGGTCCCCTATAAAATGAGTTTTGTATTTAATTCATCAGTAGACATCTGGAGAATGTTTTTCTAGTTAATAATTAAAAAATACTATCGAAAAAGCTGTACGATTGTACAAAAAAGAGTCTGTTCTTTAGACTAGAGACAAACTCTACATGGTCCTCATCAGACTCGTCCTAACATACGGATCTGAACGTTGGACTTTGGCAAAACAAGATTAGCGACAGCTGGATATCTTGGAGAGGAGAAATCTGAGATGAATATTTGGAGCCGTATTCAACGATGGGGAATGGCGTATTCGAAGCAACGAGGAGCTGTACCGACTATACAATGATATACCGGTCACAGCTGTCGTTAGATTAGCCAAACTCCGGTGGTCCGGTCACATGTCATGGATGCGGGACAGATGGCCGCAGAAAAGGCTTATGGTTAACAAGCCTTTCTGTTCACAGAGGAAAGGAAGACCAAAGCTGAGGTGGTCGGACTGTTTACAGAGGGACACTGCATCATTGAAACTTACCGGAAGATGGAGTGACGTGGTGGCAGACCAGATATAATAGAGAAGGGTGTTGGATGAGGCCAGGGCTCTACAAAAGGGCTATTGCACAACAGAGATACACTCCGTATTTACATCATTTAATGACGGGGGATGAAAAGTGAGTCTAATATTCGAACAAACAATGTAAACGTCAATGGCTTTCAAAGGCGTAGCTAGCAAAATCTACCCCTCGAGCAGGATTCATATTAAATAAAATGTTTTTAAAAGGCATAATTTGTTTAGAAATCCAACCTTACGGTAAAATAATTACGAGTGAAGTATCGTGAGCCCAATTTCAATGCTTGAATGCAGCAATAAGACTGAAGAGACATGGTTTTTTTCGATTGACATGCCTGGCCTCATACAACAAAGATTTCTGAAAATAAAATAAAAAGCTTGGATGGAAAACTATTGTTTGCCTTATCATATAGTCCCCATTTGGCTTCGACGAATATTTAGCATCCAAATATACGAAATTTTATTTCGATGGTATTCAAAATTTATTAATTAGATGGAAGAAAGTTGTGTTTACCAAACATAAACGGGGTTCCGGATGAAAATTAAGTTTTTTTAAATAAAAGGTCAACCTACAAAAAATAAATTATACGTTACACTTCGTACAATCATTTCAGCTTATCACAATATAATTGTGCCGTTATTGTCTGGTCATATTAAATAATAATGAATAATTCCTTTATAATCCCACTGTACAGACAAAGGTACCTTTTTGACATTTCCATTGCCATTGGTACCTGCTCCTTAGAAAGCCACTGTTTTCGATATTGGTTCGAGTACATAACGCACTCCTCATTCCCTGTCACAATGTTCAAGAAATGTTGAATTTTCCTCAAATTTTATAAATTCTTGACATTTTCGAACCCGTACAAATTTGCTTTCATCATTTGAATGATGTGGTATCCGCACATCCTGTTTATAAATCTTGCCAATTATTTTTTTTCAATCTATCCTTCATTAAAAAAACGAGATTACGAAGATAAATATTTTTGTTTTCAGATGACGATTGATACAATATTCATTTGCTTCTGCGAAGATTGCGAATGCAACGATGGTATAACGAATCCGTACTACATGAGCAGAGGTTTAATGGATTTCGTGCAAAATAGTAAAAAGGCGATAGCCATTATGGATGAATCTCAAGCGTGGGCAGCTGCTCCGAAGAATATATCAGAGAGCGTCGAAAAACAGTCATAATTTTAATCAATAATCTATTCAAAAATATCTGCTGAGCAGGGACCATATTTATTAACCTATATATTTTATTACGAATATTTAAATATTTTTTTTATACTTATACATTTTATAAAGTAAGATAAAAATGTTGGCATTTATATTTTTTAAAACATTGTATTTTATCGAATAAAAATAAGAGCTTTAAATATTTTAATATAAGGAGTATATGTATCAATGGAGAGGAACGATGATTTCAATGAGAGACAATTTTTAATCATTAAATTTATTTCAGTTATACCTTGTGAATTCAACAAGACACCAAAACTAAACATAGTAAGTAAGCATTTTGTGTTAGATTTATAAACACATGCGAGGCCGGCTCGATTTATTTATTTTATTTTTTTTTAATATAAATAAAATAGAAACGACATTCAAAATCAAACTGAAAACATCAAATACATATAAACGTTTAATAAAAATATTATTTGTGTATATGTATATATATATACGTATAATTTTAATATAAATATTAATAACAATCATACACTGGAAAATTACGTTGGTATTAAAAAGTTACTGATTACATAAAAAAAAAATTCAAAAGAATTAATAAAAACGTTGAATAATACTTATTTATTTTATAAACACTTAAAAAAAAAACAATTATGAGACGCTCTCGTTAATCACATAATGTACGATTAGTTGTTACAAATGAGATTTTCTGCGCAATTAACGGAGCGATCGACGTAACAACGCTATAAAAACTAGCGAGGAATATTTAAATAAAAAAATAAACCGGCACCTGTGAGTAATATTGCTATTAATTCCACCAAAATGAATAACTACATATTTAACAATAAATTATTATAATAGAACACTCGTTACTATCCCTATTTCAGATCTGCATCCCGTCACTATTCACACAGTTGAAATCGGTTTAACCAAAAATCTACACATTATCACCATTATGAATGAGCAAACAGGAAAATATCTATCGTAACACTTAATCGTCGTCAACCATTCACGTCTGATTTGGATTATTCATTTTATGCTGAATCAAAGGACTAAAGAAAAATATGGTTTTATGTCACCAAGCAATCTATTTTTAATAAAATATAATTTTATAAAATAGGAGTTCCCAACTTTTCCCCATCATAGACCCCCTTTAACGAAATAATTTTCTTCATAGACCCCCTTATATTTTTGTCTCCAATCTACAGCAGTGATGCCCTGGAAGGTAAACGATTAATCAAATTTTCTCCTTACTGCAGATTTTGGAAAAAACACGAGAATTCAACATTGACACTCATGGATTTCAAATCCGCATATGACACAGTTTACTTTGTACTTGCACTTGGGAAGCATCTACGGTCAAGATTCGTCTCAAAGAAAACTAAAGTCAAGCTCAACATAACCCTCATCTGGCCCGTCTTAACATAAGGATCTGAGTGTTGGGCTTTGACAAAAGAATTCCGAGATGGAGCTGTATACAATAACAGGGAATGGCGTATCTGAAGCAACGAAGAGCTGTACCGACTATACAACTCTGCTCTCATCCGTTTTAGAATATCAAATCACAAAAAACTATTTTATTGGTGTTTAGTAAGGACTCCTTTGAAACTTTAATAGACCCCCAGGGGGTCCACCTGAAACTCCGATGTAGAATATGTTCATTCGTCATGGATTAAAACCGACGATTAAGCGTCAAAATAATAAATCAAATACATCAGTACAATCGAAACATCGAGATTCGCAATATTCAAAATATCGAGCGTATAATTTTTCCGTTGACGTTGCACACGAGTACAAAAAAATAAATTCGACAAACTCCGTAACAAAATCTGTCAATATCGTCGTCCGGCTATTGAATTGAAACATCTGTCATACAAAATACGAGGGAATGTTGAACCGCGGACACAGCGTCATGTCGGCGGTCGTCTCTTTCCATTGCACATTTTTAAATACAACAAGACATTTTCATTAAAACTACGGCAGGGTTTTCAATTAAGGCATTTTGAGAGAAACGTAAAACGAGAGAATGTTCAAAACGATTAAACTAGAAAAAATAAATATACATTATACAACACTAACGATAATAATACAAGGAAATAACTGATTCGTCTATCGATACAACAAAACATTCATATTTTTAACTGCAATCAGTAAACAAACGCCACATTTAAAAATTATACTTGAATTAATTCAAAAAATTATTATTCTTTTGTTTTCTTTTTTTTTAAACGATACATTATTTAAGAAGTTCTATCACAATTTGTTATACTTAATCGTTACCTTAAGAATAATAGGATTTAAATTTTTGTGTTTTCCTTTAAATTTAACATTGAACAAATTAACACACGCAAAAATGGGACGGCCGCACCGATTAACAAACAACAACGAAAACTCTCCTCAAACCTTGATGAGATGAAATAAATCAAACGCACAGCAATCGTCACTGCGTCGATACATCTGCTATTGCGGCGCCGTTATTTCGACGAGACTACGATTATTATAAGATACGTTTTTTACACGGCCAACTAAAACTGTATCAGGTTTCTACGAATAGAAACTAGCACCTATGTATTGGATTATGTTTATTGTACAAAAACGGGATCGCTAATATAAATTGAGATGAATTTATTTTAGATCGCGGCTCAACCGACGCCGGCGGTGATATTTAAAACAATCATACAAAATGCATTGGTCTGGATGATAAATGCTACGATCGAGATTATGTATACATTCTTTTAAATACCCGTTATTCGACGGCGTTACATCTGATATTTTCAAGCGTGAAAGCTTTCACACGATATATATATATATAAAGTGGGCATGAATTTCGATCCATTTAAAAAAGTAACGTATAAAAAGTATATATTACGTACATATTTTTTTTTTTAAATATAAACATTAAATGCACACACATACATAGTATATTATAATAATGTTATCGTTTTTGTTTAAATTCATATGTTAAGATTTTTTTTAAATTTGTATACACATAAGTTCCTGTGGTCCTATAATATTCATAAAAAATTATCTAAGCATAACAAAATTGCGTTAATATTCTAAACACCAAGAAATATGATACACATACAATTTAATATGATAACAATAAAGAAACGGATCCGGCAGATGCGATCTAACGGTAATTAATTTAATGCACTCGTGGCGGAATATATCGCCGCACCAAAAAACGATCATTTATTCTAATCGACACAACAAACATTCTCGTCTTAGACTCAAAATCTGCCAAGATTATTCAGAGAGACAGCTTATGCATCGAAATTTCGCAACTACTACAACAGGGAAACAAAACAAAATATGGAAAACATAAAATTAACACATTGGAGGACACTATGACTTTTTGATGTCAACTAAACGGCATTGTTGACAGATATTATGATAAATAAGATCAAAAATGCGTTGACGAAATAAAAAGAAGAATAAAAAATAACAAATCTAACCTAGAACAAATTTAATCTAAACCTGGACTATAAATAAAAACACGAATAAGTAAATTGACGCCTTTGAAATATGGTGATGGCGACGTCTGCTGAGAAAATCATGGACCGCTAAACACACAAATGTGTCTGTACTAAAAGAAATGAGCAACGATAAAGAGGACCGACTTTCCACATGTCTCTAAAGTATTCTGCAATAATTTGGACATCTCGCTAAAAGAAACGATAGCCAGAAGAACCGTGCACTGCGATATTAGATGCGGAATGCAGAGGATTCTGGAAAGACCAAATTAAGGAGATTCGCAATGAAGATCATCAGACATGACGGTATTGACCTTTTTTAATTTTTACGAGCAGTTACAAAGGTAAAAGCAATTAAATAAATAATTACGAATATAATTTCACCTTGAAAATTCATGTTCTAGGAGAGAGCACTATAGGAGGGACTGTAGAATGTTATAGGACGATTAACTGTACACGACGAGAGGTTCATGTATTTGTTGTCCTCAAGTTCAATTTTATAAATAATAACAGTTTGACCTTTACGTCTCGGTGTAAAGAAATGAACAGCAGCATCCGATAAGGAGGGGGGGGGGGCTAACCTAAGACGTGTCCCATAGTAATTATATACATTATTCAAGTGTTAAAGATCGTACGAAGAGCATATATACGGTTAATATTAGATGCGGTAATATTTCCTGGCACGAGTGTATAAAATATCAAATCAAAATAAACCGAGTAAATCCGACGTTATGCCCGAAAATAATGATCAGCTTAAGATAGTATATAATAATAAATATTTATTTAAGCTTATGAAGATATGCTTCATACCATAATTACATTTGATTGTTTTTTTACTCAATTCTTAGGTCTACGATTATGCTATACATAAGCATATATATATAAATAATTTATTTTTAATGTAAAAAAGTAAATATTATTTTAAGACTTTTTTAAGCCATTTGTTTTGTTTAATAAATATTTTCAGTATTCATAGAGATAGCGAGTCAACTATGTCTTTAAATGTATAAATTAATTCCATCATTTTAAATAAAAGCAATATATCTTAACGTTGAAACTTATTGATAATATTGCTAATACAAAATATGTCATTAATGATCGTAAAGAAATCTTATATTCATAAAAATAATATTAACACCTAGTCAGTCACAATTAATGAAAGTAGTAAATTTACAGCACAGTGATGTCACCTCACGAATGCTAATAAAAAAGAGATTAAGGAAAACATGGCACTCAAGCTATAAAATTTGGCACCATCTAGAAAAAAAAATTATATATATGAAAAGCATACGTTATGTAAATTCGTAAATTAATTAAAGGTGCATAAATACGTACGTTACAAACGATATTAAATAATAAATATAAAATATAAATATACCAAATACAATGCACAACGATGTGATAAAAATTTTCATAAGTTAACATTTTCATAACCATAAAACGGCTGAAAACTACACATTCACATTTATTTCAATAACAAAGTGATTAAAACAAACTAAGAAATGTAACGCTACTAATAAATAATTTCATCAACACATCCCGCAACATTTCGAGGGATCGCTCAAATGCACCTGACATATCGTGAAATGCTGCGGGGAATTTATGTCTATGATGTTTTCGGTGTTGTGACCGTTGCAAGGAGTCATTTCGGCTAATAGTTTAATGCGCGCTCGGTGCGAGTCCATCACGATGGGCTTGTCCCTGCAAAGCTCGTTCACGAGCAACAGACTAGAAGCGCCGGCCGACGTGATCTTATCGCGCACAATGCTGCCGCACGATTGCGCTTTGTACAAACGTCCGGTGCGACCCCAGAGTCCAGGGAAAGTCGGCAGTCGCGGCAGACACAGCTTTTTGTGCACTTGAAAGTATCTGCTGAAGATTTTCACTTTTTTGAAGCCGTGCTTTTCGGTTATGTTCACCATCTTGTGGCAATTTTCCTTCTCCTCGGAGACCGAGCGGATTTGTGACATCATAGACGTGTTAAAATTTCCCTGCGCCATTTTTCCGGTCGAGTGATTGTGATTAAACTTTTCGGCGTTTTGAATTTCGGACGTTATGTGGACGGGCCGTCGACCGAATCCATGAAACAATCTCGTGGGATGAAAGAATCCCTTTCCTCTCTGAGCCTGGATCGGTGCCGTGTCCGCTTCCTGAACTTCCGTTATTCTGTTCAACGATTGGCTCTCTCTGAGCCGAGTTTCGCACGCTCGTCGACCTCCACGATGACGCCTCGATAAACTCCCGCCACTGTTATTATCGCCGGTGTCCTTGCTCTGTTTACTGCTCGTTCCGCCGTTTCCGCCGCTGTTGCTTGTTTGCGTTACTCGGCTCGACGATCCCGAAGCGTTTCCCGTGGAAGCGCCCTGCTCTTGTGAATCACTCGAATCGTCGTGCGAATCCCTTCGTTGCGATATTGGTTTATGAGTGGGTGTTGTGATATTTTTTGGAGGACGTTTTTTACGATTTTCAGAGTCGTCGTCCGACGCATCCGATGAACTACAACTAATTGTCCTATTGCTCTTATGATGTTTGCTACGCCTTTCGTTGCATGTACTCTCATTAGAAACGGGGATTTCGGTTGGTTTTACGACCGGTACGACGACGGGTAACGGTTTACACTTCACTTCTGCGTCAGGTTTCGACGGTTTACCAGGCGAAGGCATAGTTTTGTACGCGGGTGAGATGTTGGCCTGCGAAACGTTGACCCGTATCGGTATGGATATAGTCGCAGCTTCGTGTATAGTCGTAATTGCAACGGACGGTTTATCCTCCGGCATATAAGTGAGATTTTTAATTATGGTCTCTTCGGGGTAATTTGGAGGAGTTTTGACAATTTTTGGTATCGCCAGTGAAAGAGGAAGGGTGTTATTGAAATTTACACTTTGCTCGATGGCAGATTTTGGCCGATTTTGATCTCCGACACAATTATTTTTCTTCCCGAACGACATCCATCCCGATGTCATCCCCATTCCGGGATCCCCCAAACGTTTTCTAGTATTTTCATCATCTTGATTTACCTAAAAAAAAAAATAGGGTATTAAAATATTTAATTAAATTTACAATGTCTATTCATAAATAAATTCCGTTTTTTATTATACATTTATTTGCCATTTCAATGTCGTATTCATTATCTTTGACTTCCTGCCATCTATTTATTAAATCATAAATCCTGTGGTTTTTAATTAAAATACTCGGAAAGGGTTTTTT
This sequence comes from Philopotamus ludificatus, assembly GCA_022495035.1. Lineage (NCBI taxonomy): Eukaryota > Metazoa > Arthropoda > Insecta > Trichoptera > Philopotamidae > Philopotamus > Philopotamus ludificatus. The sequence continues at coordinate 79,553 of JAGXCT010037115.1, read as the reverse complement.
TAACTAACATTGGCATTTCCCGACATAATATCTAATATATACAAATAACAAATATTTGTTATGTAAAACATATTTGGCATACTTCACTCATTATCACCAGACTTTGGTAAAGGGATATTTTTTAACGGGGGTTCGAAAACAACCGGGTCGTCCGAAGGGGGTCTATTATAGACCCCAAGCATTTCAAGTAAAGATATTAAAGAATTCTTAAGTTTTTTTTAAAAATGGATTATTTTTATAACAAAAATAGTTTTTCATGATATGCTTCATAATTTGGTCGATATTTTGGATCTTTATGCTCAGCGATGTCTCGCCACAGACTGGATACGCGCCTAGTTCTCACAGCATATGTCACTAGTATGCTTTACTCGATACAAAACATCTTGCCAGTGGCAACAGAAGCGAATATTGTTGTTTTTTAATATTTTTTTTCGTTTGTGGTTTTCGAATTGCAGACAATAAAGGTCTTTGATTATTTATAATATTTATTCTTTAAACTTTTTTAGATAAATAGAAAAAGGTTGTGACATATAGGATTTATATTAAGAGTTTTTTGAGAAAAAAAAATCGAGACGGCCTTTCGGCACGGCTAGGTTTATCTCAAAACCATATTCGAGTATTATAAAAAATATATAAATGAGTTCCTGAGTGAGATCCTTGTCCTCCCCCTCTGATAGGTCCTGTGTATGACCTACTCCCATCTTATAAGCAGCTTATCAAATCATTCCTCCTTAAATTCGATGGGTTTAGACAGGAAGAGATTTTTAATAGCCTGATTAACTTGCTCTCCAAAAATGAAGGTTTTTTCCATTAAAAAAATTCTGAATAAGAAACAGAAAGGGTGGTAGTCTATCGGGACAAGATTCGGAGAGTAAGATGGATTATACCTCAACGATTTAACCATACACCCAATAGTTTGTTTCCGGATCTGGTAGGAATGGTTAATCCTTATCAAGCTGTTGTATTTTTGTGGATGATATTGTCACAGGTAATTAATTTTAATTAGCAGTTTAAAAAAGGCTTGATTTTTTCTCGTGAGAGCGGAGTTGTGGCAATCGAGATTTGATCTGCTTTATTCTATTCACCAACTCGTTGACTTTTCCTAATTTCTCCAAATGATGGTAAATAATTGATTGATGTTGTGTTGAGCCTTTCTGCCGTTTATCTCGTTCATCTGCGTAGATTTTGCTTTAATAGCGACTCGTCCATGGCTCGTTTTTCGAGGTCAAGTCCCCAGAGTGATAATTGATAACACAATTTTTAACTGTCTGATGGGTTATTCATTTTTCACCGCATATTTCACAGCTGTTACCGCGGTACTATTGCCTTGTTTTATTTACCAAAGCATCGCATGACGAATATGCATTATTTTACTTTTTAATCGTAAGAATCAACAATTTAACGTAACGCATACTACACAAAACAGACGTTAGACGTTATCTATCGAGTAGAAGCAAAAACTCGCATGTTCAATTGACTCACAGTGAATGGATACTAGAAATAGAACGACTTGACCTAGTACATTGCAAAAATTAATAAATCACATATAAAAAACAGTAATACCTTTGATATGGCAGTAACTACACTGTTTTGAGGTTCTAGAGTTAACAAAGCGTTTGTAGATGGAATAGTGAGCGTCGACGGTATCCTTTCTTGCAAGGCAAGATGCAGTCTACCTTCGGATCGCGAACCACGGCGTGTTCCACACGCCTCATCGTCGTCTTCCTCCTCTCGCACTATACTACATTTACGCGACCGCTGAAAAAATACAATTAAAATTGTATATTCGACGTTGAATTGTACATATACGTTAAATTTCAAAGCGTATTACTTGGGGAGCGTCTCCGGGCGTTCTCGGAATCCCTAACAACGTCCCGGCGGCCGGAGCTGGCACCACGAGCCGATTAGACTGCGGTCCAATTACTTTGAAATTTTTCTTCGTTCCAGCGTCTGATAAATTAACACCTAAAACTTCCGGTCTTTGCACAACGTTCTGCTTTTGCCTACAAAAAAAAATATATAATAAACGAAGAAGGACAAATGATGATCGGTTGCGAATAAATCGACGTACCTAATCGAACGCAATTTACGTTCGGCTAATAAATAGTACGTGGCTGTTATGTGATTGTATTCGTTTTTATCGAGCGCTTCCAAGATTTGCTCCTTGCTCGCTATATGACCGTTCACCATTTTTTGAATGACTAGTGAGTGATCGTCTTCGCACAGTTGTTTTTGAGACACGAGAGGTAGGCTGTCCTCGATTAATCCTTCGGCGGAATTACCGTTTCCGTTGTCTAAATGTAACCATGGATCGGACGCTATTTGCGATAGATTAGCCCTTTTATCCGGCTCTCGAACTAACATTCGACTGATCAAGCTGATAACGAAATAAAATAAAACGTTAAAATACATCTAAACATCATATAATTTACGACGATATTATTTCTCACTTTCTACATTCCGGCGATACGTGCTGGGGAATGGTATATTTACAATCCATGATCATCGTGAGAGTTTCGCTATCGTTGGCTTCGTGGAACGGTGCATTGCCGCACACGAGCATATATAAAATGACGCCCAACGACCAAATATCCACGGCAGGTGCATCGTATGAATCTCCTAGCAATATTTCCGGAGCAGAGTATGCAAGACTGCCGCAGGAAGTTTCCAATTTTTGTCCGGGACAGAATTTGTTGCTAAATCCGAAATCGGTGAGTTTGACAATCCCCAATTTTTCAAAAAACACGACATTCTCAGGCTTCAGATCCCTGTGTACGACGTGTAATCTGAAACGACGGATAAATATTTGCATTATGTTTGAGCGATTCGTCGATATCGTTTAATCGTAATTATTCGTTTGCGCAAATATAATAAAATATCTGCGTAAACAACATATTATTTACAATATAAAATTGTACGAATTGCGAAAAAAACGTCTATTTACCTATGACAATACGATATTGCGCGTACAATTTGTTTGAAATAATCTCTGGCAAGATTTTCGGTAAGGCCGGATTCGTGTCTTATAATATATTCGTATAGATCCCCGCCGTCGCCCAGTTCTAATATTAAATATAATTTAGTTTGCGTATCTATAACTTCGTATAAACGCACTACGTTTGGATGTTGAACTAATTTCATGCATCGAACCTAAAAAATGCACAATTAAATGTTAAAACAGATTTAAATAAATCTAACGTAGCTATTATTAGACATGCGAATAAACTAGGTCATTATATCGTCGTTATGTATTAGTAAAATATGATTTATCTAAGACGTAATGGGACTATGACTATGTTTAGTCTAGGTTTTAACATCAAATACCTCTTGAAATAGATGCGAACGGGATATATCGTCCAATTTTGTTTTATCGATTACTTTAACGGCCACTTTTTCACCGGTAAAGACGTGTCGTGCGAGTTTGACGACGGCGAAATGGCCGCTGCCGAGAGTTTCTTCCAAGTCATAGAGTCCGGCGATTTTTCCACTCGATCCCTGTCCGGCAGAAGTGGACCCGGATGAGGGTCCACTGCGGTGCATCACGCTAGCAAATTAATCTATAAATATAAATATAAACATTGAACGTTTGACGATAATAAAAACAATTTTGACATATTGGATCGATGACAGCTTTGTGCAATCATCCACTAAGCTGTCACTCGATAGATGTGGGACTGTCATGGTAATAGAGATTACAATTATCATGACGTAAACACAGAATGAAAGATATAAATTTTATTGCACATTTAATATAAAATGAAACATTCAGCAATATTTGTTATCAATTATAATAATTAATGACCCATAAATATTGAATCAGAAGTAATATCATTCAAAAAATGATTATACAAAATATAAAAAAATTGCCCGTTTCAATAACGTGCTGGATGAACGAAATAAGGGATTATATTTTTATTATAAAAAAATATACATTTCTATGTCACAATATCATTACGATAATGATCACACTTAAAACAATGCAAGGTCAACGTCATTAATACAATTTGGGGGAAACAAACAGTAGCACCTACAAAACGTACAGACATTGAATAAATCTACAATGATAATTGAATCAGAAGAAAATGTCGAGACGATTGAAATTTAAATACATAAGCTACTATTGCCAAAGAAAATTAGCAATGCAAAAACGGTTTGCTTTGGCGATTTATCAGATAAGCTCTATCTAAAAACAAAATTATTTATCATATTTACAAACAAATGTTACAAGAGGAAAAAACAATCAGCGACGAGGCTGCGCGAGATGAAGCAAGAGGGGAGGGTGAATGAGCCCGAGGGGCGGGGCGCGGGGACCTGCGCGGGCGGGCTGCGCGCGGGCGGCGCGGGGGCTCATGGCGCCGCCTCGCCGCCTCCGACACTCGCGGCGGCCAGCCGGTGTTGCCAGCGTCGCGCTGACAGGCTAACCAACCGCAACGCGCTATTCTCCCTTCCGACTAATATTTATATATTTTATTGATCAAACCAATCGTTTTTTGATGATCAACATACGATTCTAAATAAATAACATGAATTTAAAATTTTTAAATAAATTATCTTTTCGAAAATAAAATATGTAAGATGATTTTAAGGATTTTCATATATATTTTACACATAATTTTTGTTGTTAATTGATATTGCTATATATACGCTATGGCATTGTATTAATATTATTTTTGTACGTCATAAGTGCAAACGACCTTTAAAAAACCGTGAACTTAAAATTATCGGCCGAGAATAAGCCGAAACAAGGCCAAGTATCAGATTACAAGATTGTATATTAATTTAACATATATGCGCGAATTATCGTGAAAATATAATTGAAACGTGATCGACGTATTTTAATAAAAACAATCTTTTGGTCAGTTATAATTTAAATTATAGAAGAAATTATAAATGAATAACGCCAGCAATTAAAAAAATATTATGTATCCAAAACATTGCAAATTTATTAAAAAAAAAACGCGTAGAATGCACATTATAGGGTGTAAGGTGTAGTGGAAATATTTTGAGGGGGGGGGGGCTCAAAATTGAATTGCGCCTAGAGCCTCTCAAGTGCTAAATCCGCCACTGGCTGATTTAGATTACAGGTCTACGTTAAATCTTAAAAAATCGAGGTGTCTCTTTAAGAAGCAAAGCCATTGATGGCTGGGAATTATGTACATTTGAGTCTCTGATAAAGAAGTAGTAAACTCTTTTCATCGAATTCCAACAAAAAATGATCTTATAAGGTATATTTCATTGAAGACGTAAAAGAAGAAACCTACTCAATATTTTCTCAACAAAAAAATATATTTTTTTGGATTAATTACAACTGAGATTTTCTCGTTTTTACGTATTTTTTGTCTGTCTCTCCAAAAACGTAAAAATGGGGTTTCACTTTATTTAAAACTTGCGAAATTTTTTATGGTCTATTCAACGAGGTTTAATAATAAAATATGATTTTCTCAAAAAAATTGGTATTCATCAATATTTAACTGTGTCCTCAAAGTAGTCCAACTAGCCTATGCCTAGAGTATCCATGAAGAGTGATTCATCTGGTGATTACGAGGTGTCGAGGGGACAGCCTGCGGGTCCGCGGACAACTTTATCTGTGATGCTAAGGTGGAGTATGCGGCACTTTTGACAGCGGTAGCAGCTTGTCCTGGTGATTAGTCAATGAGGATTGGCCATAGTGATAAGAGTATGTATCCAGTCATTATAGCAGCATCCGTGTGTAGAGCCAACGGCGTGGGAAACGTGGGAAAAATGTGGGAACTTGTGAACGTTTCGACCGCTGAGGGTTTGGCCGCCCGCGGGACGCTTTGGCGTTGTACCGCTGATACTGTTCTACTATTGATGTTATGATATTGATGTCTCTCATTATTACAGGACATATTCAAATTAAAGTGGAGGAAATTATTTCGCAAATGATGGAATAATTGCCAAAGCTCCTTTGGCGATTCTATTTTTATCTCCACAGATTGATCATTCTTACAACAATTTGTCACTAATAAAAACATGACAGAAACCTTTAATATCATTTATAGACGATTTGTTTTATCGACAGTCTCAATTTAATATTGTTTATTTTATCTCTATATGTCAATAAAATCTATATTTAAAAATCTTCCTACATTTGAAATACTAGTTAAGTAACTTCACAAATGATTTGTATTAATAAATATATAATAACCATCGACATTGCTCAACATTCATTCATTCATTCATGTTATCTAAACTTATTTCGTTGTCCCTATAATTAATTCTTAAATAAATAAAAATAGAAATTGCAACAATCAGATATTTTATTATTATATTAATATAAATATAATTATTTTAACAATAAAATATGATTACAAGCGGAATTCATAAGTATGTATAATCAATATTATAGCTAAGGCAAAAGAATAACAATTATTATGAAACATATTGGTTCATTCTAATAATAAACTGTAATATTTGTATTTGTAGTATAGCAATAAAATTGTCGTAGCACATGGTAATACATTTAATTATTCAAATTTTACTGAAATAACAATAAAATCGCTAAAGTCATCTATATCTATTGCATTGTCAATATTCTTTCACAATTTTTAATTGTCGTTCGAGTGAGTATTTCCTAATCAACAGACACGTCGACAGTACCTTCGATTAAATTATATGTGAAATCAAAATTTATTTTTTTCTCAGTAGTTTGGAATTTGTTTTCATCCTACAAAAAATAATTTTATTAATTAATTCGAATTAATACTAGATAACAAATATATAATGAAAAAACAGGCGCTCACCAAAATTTTAACAGCCTGTCGAATATGAGGATCCCATAATACTCTTTCATTTAACTCCGGTGTTACGAGGGGCCCAGTATTGATTATAGTATTCCCGTCTAAATTCCATAATATCCAGAAGACAAATCCATTATATACACCATCGCTGATAAATATAAAATTATATTTATATAATACATAATTATAATATCGATCAAATATTTTGTATATAAAAATATTTACTTGTCACATTGGACCGATCCTTTTGTGGTCTGAGTCGATTTTATCAACGAAGTAAAGTCAATATCAACGATTTTGATTGGTTTTGATTTACAAACGCACGGATATTCCCAGAGCGGTTGTGGCTCAATTTCATCGTCAGATTTAGTTCTGGAATCCTAATAAAAATTAATTAAAACCTAGATAAAGTCAAATTAATCGCTATAATATACCATTTTCCAATAAAAAAACGACGAAAAAATTCGAATTAGAGTATATATTGATTGCTCTTTAACATTTGTGTGATTGCTTGTTAATTTTGAATTTGTGAACTGATTTTTAAAGCAAAAACCAACACCTAATTCTCTCTGGTTTGCTTGTAAATACAAGTTAAAGTCGTGCGCATGAATGTCATGGGCGCCGCGTTAAAGACCGGATTTGTGTGCGAATCAACGTCATGCGCGCTGCTTTGAAAGGGTTAAGAAATTCAACATAATGAAAAACTACTTACTTTTATCAAATCATCGAACAGCGATAAATTTATATTTTCGCAAATGCCCAAATCACTTTTAATCTTGTGTAAATTCAAAAACTCCACAGACATCACCCATATACTGCAGCTCATCGGAATGAATTTCAATCTCGAATTTAAAAATGGTTGTAGTGCCGAAATGTAATATCCATGCCTCAGATTATCCCACGGCAATAGTGCCGACATAAAATGTGGATCGCTAATCAGTAGAGATATATCATCTTTATAATCACTATGAGATAACGATTCAATATCAGGCAAAATCGTAATAATCTTTTCCAAATTGTTAAAATTAATATAATTAGTTAAGATTCTCTTTGCGATAATTCCCGATTCAATATAGATAACTTTTTTTGCTCCGTATTTGGCTGCTGCTATTCCCATCAACGACGCTCCATTCAAACACAGACATACGGTTTCTTTATCGACTGAATTTTGAAGTGCTCTTAAAAATTTCTTATTTTTGATGTTGTCATTCATATATGCGACGTGTGTACGGGAATACGTCATATGTACCCCACAATTGCATATAGGATGTAGCAATTCTTTCTCTAATTTATCTTGCTTTTCCAAGTTAAACCATAAACTGTATTCGTCGTGGGAAGACGACAATACTAGTTCTTCATTCGCAACAACTTTTATTTCTTTAGGAAAATAATAAACGGCTTGCATCCAATGGTCCCGCCATGGAATGCTGTCTTCGGGATGTGTCATTTGAAAATTGGTATCGGGATGATTCCACCATGGAGCGCAGCTTAACATAATTTTACCTTAAAATTAATAATCGGTTAACAATATATATTAGTCCGTTATAATTAAAATGTTTTACCTTCGCCGTCCATTTTCAGATCCCACCACATGAAAACCATTTGTGCCGATCCAGTGATCAGAGATTTTAAATATTGTTTTGATGTTCTGTTCTTCTCGAGTACAGTTTTTCCCGACCAATCGAAATGAAATACTTCGATCGGTTTCGTAACTTCTTTGAAAGAAGTTCGCGAGACTTGGCTTAATTGTAAGTCGTGAACTGCAGCAGATCCCGAACATTCAATAATCTAATAAAATAATCGATAATTAATTTTAAAGTTCATAATTTCATAAATATTTTTATACATAATCAATTTTAAACCTCGCGTGGAGTTCTTATAATAATATCTCCTTCATCATCGGCGATATCCATCAATTTATTCCATCTTTGCAATGTGGGAGATTCGACGATTTGTGCAAACATTGTGGCAGATTCCGGTACAACTATACAATCTGCCTCTAATAACGTTTCCGAGGCATGACGAAATGTTTCAATAGCACCTTCTCCGATAAGCTCAGTATCGAACACCTCTGTCACTAGTATATTTTGTTTGGTTTTTAAATCTCCATCAGCACCGACGGTCAATTCCGTAGACCGTTTCGGTATCACAGTTATTTTACTTTCAAAACCATTTTCTTTAATTATTTTCATGGCACAATTTGCCATTGGCTTGAAGGCTTCGCATGCTATTATTGTATCGGCACCGCATTGCGCTGCCATTATTGATAACAATCCAGTTCCAGTACCTAAAAATATCATTATATTTATTATATGTAATGTAATAGTAACATCGTGAAATATTAGTGTTTAGTACCGATGTCTAATACGTTTGCTGGTTTTCCTTGCGCGTGCATTTTATCGATGGCCGCTTTTAATGAATGGTAATATTTTTGATTTCGTTCGGTGTCGTGCAACATGTCGGCGAAGCCCGATCTAGAAATTTCTTGATGATAGTCATAATCGTCGTCCATAGCGGCCCATTCGGACACTCCTGTAACGCCATTGATTTTCTGCGCGAATACAACCATATTCCTGGAGTTGAGCGTTCTAAATGCAACGCGCACGTTTAATTTTTGAAAAAGTGCCAACATGCAGTCGGCGGAAGTGTCAACATAACCAAGTTGACAGTTGAAACACGAACGCCACTATTCACAAACTACACAGCCAGCTGCTTAATTTTTAATAAAGAGTTTGAGATTTTATTATTGTACACTAAGAAAAACGATTACCAACAAAAAAAGCAACACTAATAATTCCTTTTAGATGTTTATAAAGATGAAGACTGTTTTTTAATCTATATATCATATTTTTTAAAACAAATTCTAAACGAAAGCCCTATTAATGTGTAATAATTTATTAAGTTTTTGTAGAGTAATATTATGGATATTTTAATGCTATGCATTGCAATAATAATATTGATTTAATTTGGAAAATGTTTTGGTCTAAAAGAGTCGTGACGCCTGGTGGTGTGGCCAGCCTGTGCGCCAGCAGTGGCCAGCAGCGGCAGCTCGTGCCCGGCAGCAGCAGCAGCCGTAGCATGGCGGTGCCTTCATCTGGAGTGGGTCAGTACAGTTCCAGGGGCGCTCCCCTCTAACCTAGCCGCACTAACGCCTCGTTTCTTTTGACAGTTGTTCCCCGCAATTTCCGGTTGCTGGAGGAGTTAGAGCAGGGGCAGAAGGGCGTGGGAGACGGGACCATATCCTGGGGTCTGGAGAACGACGATGATATGACTCTGACACACTGGACGGGAATGATTATTGGTCCACCGAGGGTGAGTCGCGGCGTATCGCCCATATTTCGATGCCCCAGCTTGGTGATATGACACTTTTACAAAATTCACCATTATTTTTTTTCCCGATCATTCTTACACGTTTATACCTATCAAAAGTCGTATTTGGCTTGAACAATTATTTAACCCCTTAACAGCATCCATTTGCATTAACTTTTATCAATATTTAATAAAAATAATAATTCATGCCTCATAACAAATAATAATAATCGCTCATTGATGTGAAAATGCTCACTACTTTTATGTAGTTCTATGACACATTTTCTATATATAAATATATGTTAAGCGATGCTCTTTGATGAATATTAAAATATTCTCCTTAATAACTTCAATTAATTCGCCGTTTATTTTTTTTAAATTGAATCATTCAACGTGATTCAGAAATAATTATATCCGAGCTATGATTTTGCATTTTTTTTTATTAATTAACATATGTATCGCATTGTTTTCCAGACCCCTTATGAAAATAGAATGTACTCATTAAAAATAGAATGCGGCTCAAGATATCCCGATGATGCGCCTTCTGCTAAATTCCTATCTAGAATCAATATTAATTGTATTAATACTTCAAATGGAATGGTTCGTATTGTTGAATTTAATCATATTGTCGTTAGAACATATCGATCGGTATTTATAATGTTAAATTGTGATGCAGGTTGATCACCGACAAGTTCCTATACTAGCGAGGTGGCAGCGGGATTACACAATCAAAACAGTACTACAAGAATTACGTCGTATTATGACTCTTAAAGAAAACATGAAGCTTTCGCAACCACCTGAGGGTACTACGTTTTAGCATGGGCGTTTGAGATTTTAAGCCTATATATTGTTTTATTCGATTTCAGTTATGATGACTTTCTTTAAAAACGTTTTAATTTTGTATTATTATAATTAAAATATTCAGCATCTTTTACTTTTTCTTTTTTTTTAAGTTTGGGATCGTCGGTTATATAATTGGTCATTAATTTGTGTTTATGTCGTGAACACAGGAGTTTTCATTAATTTTGTATTGATTTTTACGTAAGAGGTCAGCTTCGGAGCATTGCACTGCAGAGAAACAGCTCGAGTAGTAGCCGACGTCCAAATTATGTTGATAACGTGGTTCTGTGATGCTGTGGTGTTACATCTCGGATTGTAAAGAATTACGTAAATTGTAAAAATTACGTTTCTTTTAATTAATGTCTAACGAGTTCATAGTCGATGGCAATTGTTTTATAATGATTTGTTGCCATAACGTCGGCGATTAATATGTACATGTTTTTAATTTTGTCATCTGAAATAGAAGAACAATTATGTTAAAATTGAAAATAAAACCTATTTGACATAACAAGTAGTACACTCACGCTTATATAAATTGCATTTATAGTTTTGGTTCCGTGCTCTCGTGTCTCCGTCAGACTGATTGTATAAATATGAGCATTATTTTAGCATTTTCGCTGCGGGCAAAGCTAGTATCGTATATTTGCTCACCCCAATTTTTTGCGAGTCGGTTCTCATACAGGTAAATCGTTCTCTCGATTACAATTATGTATTGACTTTGCCACGGATATAATATACGATTGTGTTACAAAATCAATAAGAGCTTTTTATATATTATTTTTTTAAATAATAAAATAAGATACATCACGATAATTCTTTTTTTTTAATTAGTTTTTTTACCATATTTTGCATTTTACCAATTTTATTGAATTAATTATATCGTGAAATATTTGTATATTTTTGAATCGCTGTTTTATGCAAAGAACTGTTAAAATATTAACATCATAAATGATACAATTACTAGTGTCGGATCAATTTTCGTTACCATACAAGTGCCGATCTCGACGACACCGCATCTTGAATGTGTTTAACGTTTTTCTTTAGTATATCAATTGGTAATTGTATTGATGGTGCTTGTGTTTTACGTCAGTCATTAAATTATATATATTAATAAATATATACAATCCAGTCCTTATGATGTTGATTAAACAATATGTTATGCTGTGGCTAATTAAGATATAATTTAACTTTAAATATATAATCCAAAAATATTTACTGAGATTTGATTTTACATATGAATGATCCTCACGCTATCCACATATACGGACTCATGTGCATATGTATTGGTATTAAAAAATGGTGGAATATTGATTATGACTGAGCAGGATAGAAAATCAGAGAATAATGTCCATGTTCAGCGGTGGACAAAAGCACATTGAGATTCTGACAAACATCTGGAGATCCTGACTTTTCTTTTTCAGCTTCAAAGTGTGGAGAACAGCGATAGCATTTGTGGTTTGTATAAAGATTAAATCTATAATATTCTTCACAAAGAAGGATCTCTTTCACATCGAGGCAGGTATGATCAAAGTCAATTGAAATAAAGGTTTATATTTGCAAAATATCAAACTGAAAGTAATTTTCTTGATTATCATCATCTGTACCAGGGGTGCTTAAAATCGAAAAAAAATCAATTAAAATCCTAATTCTTTTTCATAAAATGATTTTTTTATTGTAGATAAGGGCCCCAATTAAATCTCTGCACCCAGGTGCCGGACACTAATCTCTACATCCCAAGTATAGAGCCTCGTTTAGCATCATCCTTAATTGCTCCTAATCTGCAGTAGGATTGTTCCATTGTATACAGACTACTTCATTCGGCTTCGTGATATTCCTTGGGAGAACAGCAAGACTTGTTGACCTTAAGGCTTTACAGTAACTGGCCGTTTCACATCCTTAACATGTCTGTACCCATGCCATGGCTTGTAAGGAACATTCTATCAGTTTGATAATGTAAATTACTTGCGATTAAGCTAAGTTTAGTTCCCGGATAGGATAACTTACCGCCGAAAATCAATGAATTCAGGCTTGGGGAGAATGTAAGTATGAAAGGGTCATTGCCCCTGGATCTTTAGAATCTTTAATGAACCCATATCGTGAGTGGCGCTTGAGAATCTCTTTGTCATGCATTCATCCATGGTCAAATATTAAAAATAAAAATCTATAACCGGTATGACTTGTGCAGTTTTTCGTGTCGTGCTGTCGAGTACAGCTCAACAAATATTTTTTCCGGGATCATTCCAAGATGTCAATTCGACGGATATTTTATCTGACTCCAAATTAATAATTAAGTTTTATATATCTATTGTATCCGTTACTCTGAGGCAAAGTGAAAACATCGATTCAATGGTTTTCTGATGCCTTTAATATCCAAATTTGTTGAAGGCTGTTCGAGTCACTCCATTAGTGGTTTCCTATGCAAAGATATCCCAGGGGAGTATTTATAATGTGCAGGCCACTGATAATAATGTTTGCATGATGAATGAAGCGGATTTTTCATCTTGAGAATGTGTGACCAATGAGCAAAGCTCCAGTCAGGACTTTGATGATGACTTACGGTTTTGATTATTGCGGGCCCGCGTAAGAAACTTAAGATCCTCACCTTACTGACTTTTACACAATTGAATATTTCCAGTATATTTTCCTTTATTTTTATTTTTTAAATCAATTTGTAATGAAAAATATTCTAAATTTTACCCAAAAATACATGCAGATGCAAGTGTGCACGTGTTTGAACTTAAGGGCTATGGAAGAACCACATCTTAGGGAGATTTTCAGAGTAAAAAAATAGATTTAATGCTTATTCAAAGATTTAATTCTTCTGTCCAGGTAGGGGTAGGATTTCAACCACCACAAGAGCATCTTGATACTTAGTGTGGTATAAGATTCTCAGATTCTAAAGGTCATACAGACGTTAATTGGTGTCAGCAGAATCTGCTTCTTCTCACATTCTTGAACTTTATCTTGTGTTGAAGCCATACTTAAGCTCTTCTATTTTCTTTACAAAAAACCGCAAAATAAGATGGCTTGGGTTGGTGTATGTACATAAAAGGGGAGCCCTTACGACAAGTGTTAGACTCAGGCTTCTTTGGCCTCGCATACCATTCGAGTCTGGTATGGTCCATACGCTCAGCGAATGAGCAAGACCGCCTGTCTCATATATTTTCCCTTTCAATTTGTACATCTTTCTGTTATATTACGTGCCATTTTCGTCAGGAGGGATCAACATAATGTACAGTTTGAATCAGTCGAGCTTCCTTTGTCAAAATAGTGTCCATCTAGCTTCAAGGAAGCTTCATCAAAGCTTTCCGGAAGGGTACTTCTAAACATTCTCTAAATTTAGCTTCATTTCAGTACATTAACACATGTGAAAACGATATCATCAGCCAATAACACACTTTCTTGTCTTTTGAGTATCTAATAGCAAATTAAATATGAATGAGCTTAGCCCTAGATTTTTAAAAATATATATATATAGCATCAAAGGTTCTTGAAACTGCAGTTAAAATTAAATTCTTGTGAAAAGTCAATATTTTCAGGTGTTTTCAGAAGCAAAAGGCTGAAATAAATGTGTTATGGAGTCAAAAAGATCAGGATTACAAAAAAATGGACGAAATCATAAAAGAAGTATTCCATATTTTCAAGTTTTTATTTGTCTGTGTATCAGATACAATAAATAATTAACATTTAGTTTCATAATGTAATTCTCGGTGATAAGCCAGGTTCGTTTTCTTATGAAATAATATAATACAATTCAAAATATTCTAAAAATTACATATTACAACGAAAATATGTACATGGTGGTGGTCTTGCGAAAATAATCAACAGTATAATGATTTACTTCAACGCGACTATAAAATTTCATCTTTAGTATATATTTCGATAATATATTATATCATTAGATAATATATCATTAGATAATATATCATTAGATAATATATCATTAGAAATAAAACAAAAATGTGAGAATTAATTGGCGAATTTTAAACATGAAATTATGGTAAGAATCACGTACCACATTGCATATTGGAGAATTATCATTTAATTAGCTGACAAATTTTAATTATACTACAACATACATGTGCCATCCATGCAAAACATATAACTAAACCCGTTATTGTTTAGGTTTGAATGCAATTTTTCTAGATTTCATGGGTGTCCATTTCGCCCGGTACAGATAATAAATAATTGCCGTGGTCAGGACGCTGTAACCCAAGAATTTAACGATCATACGTTTGCGGTCATCGAGGTCTGGTTCTGATGCCCATTTGAGGAATGTGCACACATCTTTCGAGAGCTGACTCGCAGATGGAGGCGTGCCGTCACTGTACTCCATGGCCTAGAATTTTTTTTAAATATATATAAATGTACAAACAACACGAACACATAAATAAGATTAAATATAAGCGGTAATACCTCGTTGTAAAGTGCTTGTGCCATAGAAAGGGCACCTCCTGGGAAGTACGGATTGTAATATTGACCTTCTTGCAACACAATGCCTGCTGGAGGATCTTCATAACCAGTCAACAGAGCGAATATATAATCTTCACCCCCTTTTCTAGCTCCGACGATGTACGATAGATCGGGAGGATAAGCACCTACGATATAAAAAAAATATAATAAGAGTTATCAATTTTAATCTTACACCAAAGATAATTTTTTTATACCATTATTGGCCGCACGAGCCGCTTCCTCATTTGCGTATGGCGATTGGAAATAGTCCGATAATTTACCGGGTCTCTGGAAGTAGTTTCCTGTTTCATCCGGACCATCGGTCACCATGCACTTGATAAAATAACAAAAATTATTAACTAATACACAGATTGATTAAGTAATTGCAATAAAAAAATTATATACTTCTGCAGCTTCAGCCTTGGCTTCGGCTTCAGTGTGGCTGACTCCTACTAAATTACGGTAAGCCAAATATTTCATTGAATGACATGCAGCGCAAACTTGTTTATAGACTTCGTAGCCTCGTCGAATACTATATAAAAAAAATACATAAATCAATTATTCTTATTAAAATATATAATTAAAAAATGCAAATAATTTACCTCGCATGGTCCATGGATTGTAGAAGTCCATTGTGACTCCATGGATTTTTCATAAAGTGGGCTTCGGCCCCGGAAGCACTGACGGACTGTTCAAGAGCAATCCATAGTGCACCAGCACTACCGCCGACTACACCCAAAGTGGTGAATAGCTGAAATACATAAAATTTTATTAAACCAATTACATCACAAAGTAAATAGTTACACGCATTAAATAAATATTTTATTTAAATTCATTGGAATGTATTACGCCACTCGTTAAACATTTATTTTATATTTAATTAAATTCACTTTTTTTTCCAGATAATTCAATAAAATTATGAAATATGTCGGGCTGAATATGAAAATAATAAGTCCGATTGATTATTTGTTAAATAGGAAAAAAAAAATATATATTAACTAACTATAAAACGAAGGGTTGAAAATATGTAATCCGATCGATATTTTTAAATGATACCAAATGATCATTTTCATTGATAAACATGTCAATGTAAAAGTGTATGTCACGTTTGTAGGTTATAAAGATCATCTGTGGGGCGAGCGTTCATAGGAGCTGGGATCGAGAGTCGAAGACTATACTCACGTATTTCTGCGAACGGGAGAAGCCGCCGCTGTTGGTAGAGAGCCGGCTGACCTGCAATTAGATAAGAGAGATGGTTACATAACGCAAGTGACAGTTGACAGAAGATGGTCCGCGGACGAGGGGCTCGATATGGGCGGGGCAAGGCAGGGCGGCGCACCTGGGGCCGGGGGGCGGCGCCCCGCAGTAGGGTAGCTCCGCACACGCGAGTCAGCGCTGCCGCCATCTTGAGCGCACAGGCAGCCACTACTGCCACACGTACTGTCACTAGGAGCGCTGCCAATTGCAGCATAAGAACCCGGGAATTTAAAATTCAAAATCAAATCAAATAAATTTGTTTTAAATTATGAACGCTAACTAATATCTGTCAATAACTCTAATTAAATTTCAAATTCAGATGGAAAATCTATAAATGGATGCTGCAAAAAAAACACAGCTGATATATGAAAATAAGAAATATAATCCACTTTCAACATGTAATTATGCCATTATAATAATTAAGTGACTTTCAAAATTAATTAATGCAGTTCTACGTGGACAAGTTACCTGGGAAATTTACCTGAGATGCCAAAATGATAGATGCTTTGTTGCAATTTTTCTTATTCAGGTGAGTTGTCCATTTTTGGATGTAGGCAATATACCTATTTTTATTTTTTTCCATACATGTGTCGATTTTCAGGGAGCTAGAACAATTCTGGAGTTTCCAACATGGTCCAGTTGTGAATGTTGCAAAGCCACGATAGCTTCTTTCTACCTAACTACCGTTTATCTTTTACTTTTCTCTCCATAATCTGGATGTGTCCAAATTAATCGATTTTAGTTTAGAAGCTCCCGCTCTTGGTTGAAGAAGTTGACAGAAAAAATAACAAATGTATATATAAAAAAAAAACTAAACAGTGGCCTTATATATATACGGGTATGAATTGATTTATATATAATTAAACAATGGAAGGTTCATTGTTTTTAATTTAATGATTTTGGTTGAATACGATAGCAATGGAATTTAATATTTTATACAATTTTAGTATATAATTTAATGATAGCAGAAGAACATGCCGTAACCTTCCAAGCATGCTTAGAATTAATCACGTAAAGATATGTAGAAACGCATGTTTTGAAATAACCACGTTGAGGTATGTAAAAACACTTCTTAGTATTTCTGTCACCAGTAATTGGTGTAGAGATGCGACTATCCCGGGCTAGGTTGACCCCGCCCCCTAGCTATCCAAAGGCAAATGCCAGGATAGTTCTTTGAGCCGTTTCCTATCACATTACCGCTTCCTACAAATTCGCCCCGTCCTCCAGTTCCCAGGCCGTAGTGGCAATGAGGAAACTCGTTCGGATGGAAGCAATGCCACATCCGGCGGCTGTTTTAGATTATCGTTAAGGCGTGCGATGTTGGGGTGCCGGCCCAAAGAGGGGCCCGCCCCTCTATAAAGCTAATGGAAGAACCTGCACCAGGATTACGTAGCCAACTAATGTTATTCTTGGCGTGTTCCGAAATGTAGGAAGAAACCCCAACAACGACGAGTACGCGAATTGCGAAGATTCGCCTCGTCACATATCAATTAAATCTGAACAAATAAAACCTCGATATTTTTTTACAATTTAAAACATTGATGGGGAATAGAATTAGAAATTAATGATAGCAGTTTTGTACGCACAATTATGTTCATCGGTTATAAACTAGGCATTGAAAACGGGGAAGAATTATTTTGTAATTATTTTAAAGTTTTTAATATATAATATTTTAGAGATGGTTATTTGTATAGAAACTAGATAAAATACGTACGCGAAGGGATATACCCGTGTTTGATTTTGCGTTCGCATTATTCAGTAACGATCGCGCTTGCGACTGGCAACCCCGCGGTAGTGCGCGGCGACGTGAGCGGCAGCGGCGGCGGCGGCGGCAGTCATCGGCGGACATCGCGCGCGAGGCGCCATGGCGGCCGGAATGCCTGAGCTGGGTTCCAAGATCTCGCTCATCTCCAAGGCCGACATCCGCTACGAGGGCCGCCTCTTCACCGTGGACCCGCAGGAGTGCACCATCGCCCTAGCCAGCGGTAGGGCCCGCGCGCGCTCGCGTCCGACGCGCCCTTTTACGCAAAACCGCGCAATTGTGACATTCGGCCTAGCCGTTGCGACGCAATACCCTCCGTCGGATAGTTTCCCGTTTTTGCGCCAAATCTCCAATCCGCCGGATCGGATGCTATTTATATGACTTGCATATAAACAGTAAGCTGTGCCGATTTGTCGGCGTTGTCAGTGCGAGACGAATCGCACGGAAAATATGCGCAATACCCATCCAATTCTCATTAAAAGCGTATAGAGTCGGAAAAGTATTGGAAATTTGGATTGTGATTAGAGATATGTCAATGACCTATTTCGATCGACTTTCACAAGCGAATCCGATATAAAATGAAATGGCTCTTTATTAAAACGCACCACGAACATTTGCATATCTATTGAAATTATCAGCTTGATGTATTAACGTAATCTCAATGCAAATATCAATTATGCATATTACGATTGTGCAATATATTGCATGAAAGTTACCATAATTATGAATTTTTGCACAATTCGACCGAGAATTGATCGAAAGTATTGCTGTAGGTATGTCAAAAATCGCAGAATTATACTTGTTGCATCCATTAATGGCCTTAAATTCCATATGGAACTCGTAAATCTATACGGATTTACATAGATCGCAATTTTATGCCATTACGATTATTGTTGCAATTTCGTGCGGGCATTTAAAAAAAATTGTTTATCATTCAGAGAGAATATATCGATAATTCGCTATTTATCACAATCGTGCATGGATAATTACTTATTTGATTAAATAAAATTATATTAAAAATGCAGTTTTTTTTAAGTATAATCACCATAAAGCGTATCTAAAGACGTTTATGAGAGTATCGTTCCAGTTCATATGCCTATGAATAAAATATCGCAATCGTATGCACCTGTTGATCGAGCAAATATGCTTTTTTTTATCACTCGGAATATTGATATATTTAAATAATTTATTTTAATGTTGCAACAATGCAATTAAACGCATCGTTTGTTTGAATTTTTTTTTTTCGCGAGTTGCATTAATTAGTAGCTATTTGGCAGCTATCTGATATAGTGCAATATTGGATGAATCGATCGGTTCAGATGTCGAGTTTCACAAGTAATCGCCTGTCTCTTCTTTCTCGAAGTATTGAAATCCGACCTCTAAATGATATTGCTGTAGTTTATTGATACAAGTTTCTTCAATTATTTTCTGGAAAAATAATTGAAATTATTTTACGGTATCGGCTCGTCACAATTGTGCATTTAAAATATATTTGATAACACGACGGCCATTTCGAAGATGTGTTTGGGTATAATTCGCCCCTCACATTCAAATCTTGGCCGATATTATATTTCCGACGTGACGTGATCTTATTAAACGAATTTTAAGATTATATGAAAGTTGGAATACATTTTTTATTAATCAAATCGATTATTATGTACGTGCGTTGATTGGAAATCTAATTTTTTGCATTATTCATTTCAGTTCGTTCGTTTGGAACGGAGGACAGAGAGACGCAGTACCCTGTCGCTCCTCAAAATCAAGTCTACGACTACATATTGTTCAGGGGATCCGACATCAAGGACATACGAGTGTTGAACAATGTTTCCACTCTGCCGAACGACCCGGCGATCATGCAGCTGTCGGTGCCGCCGTCGCTCGGTCCGATCGGCGCTCCGTACCAACAGCCGCAGTTCAGTCACCCGATCGTGGGTGCCGCACAATATCCCCCATATCATCCGATGGGAGGTATGCCACCGCCGTTACGACCGGGCCCTCTACCGAAGCAACCCAGTGAGTTACCTCAACAGCCAAACGTTGAAATACCTCCTCCACAGATGTTGCCGCCCCAACACCAAGGACAAGTTAAAGACCAAGGTTTTAAAAGCGTAATCCCAAAATCTGCTTTATGGAATGCGGCAAAATGTTTGCTTTAATCATTAATATATTTGCGATTTGTTGACAATACAAAATTTAGCGAGTCTGCACTGTTTTGTTGTGTGTCCGTTGTATTGTCCCAAATCTTTGTACTAACCATGTTTTATGTTAATGCTTTTAAATAACCATTTTATATGTCGGTGGTGGACGAATAGTAGTATGCATGTTGTAATGTATAAATATTTGTATATATGTATGTACAAGATTTGATGAAAAGAAGCATGTGGAATTTGCATTTTTCTCAAAAAAAAATGTATAGATGACCAGAGAGATCCCCAGAATCTTCATTTCGTTTATATTAAAAATTCTAGTTGATTTCTTTCCATATTTTCTAACATATGTAATTTTGGACCCTCTTTATCAGGAACAGCTGATATCTACCTTGAATATAAAGGTAACTGTGTGAAAAATTATGTAAAAGTTATAAAACATATTACATCATAAAAAGTTAAGAACCATGATATGAGAATTGTTGCAAAAAAATGAGAAATTACTCGCTAACATGTGTTATTGGTACAAAACGGTGTTTCCAACTGACAATTATTTATGGATTGTTTTCACACTCCTTTAAAGATACAATAGGCCAGTGGTAGTCAGAGATTTACACACTATGCCCCAATTTTTTTACATATGAGTTCAGATGTGCCATACAACACGAGCACCTTTTCTACCTTCTTCGGTTCAAGATTGGGTATTGGAAAATAGAGATAAGTAGGATCTGTTCTTATTAAATTCCATTCAAAATGACACTTGCAATAACTTGATTTCTTCAGGATATTTAGTCCAATTGCACCACATTCGCTCTTTGAAGTGTGGAAATCAATTTAAATCCTGAGTACATCTAAAGTCCCAGTCATCAGTACAAAAATTGAGTCATCAGTGGGTGTACTGACACTCTGTCAGTGGACACACTGATAATCGTCAGTTGATTTTACTTTTTTAAATATGTCTGATCTTCTCGTTTTGGGCCACGTCAAAACAATTACGACCTGCAATATTCATTTCAATAAACTTTATATATATTTATTTAGTTTATTTTCATTGCTCACTGCTTTAACCATTTAACCACTATTATCACGCCGGCGGGACAACTACTTATTCACTGCACACGCTAATGACATGTGCTGGAAGCTTTATGCAAATGTTATTTGCATAGGAATGTGTTCATTCAACTCGTGGGAATATCTAGAACCCATAATTCATAGCAGTTAAAGGGTTGATTCAGTTTATGTTAACACATTGTTGTTGGGATGCTTATACTTATTTTTTTCTGAGTGGTGATGGATTGTGACCTATAAATTTGCTCTCTGGAGATAGATAGTGGATATCATAGCATGCATTTTTAATTATTTAATGATATTTTTTGTTGTCCATAGCAGTTTTAACTACATAAATACATAAAAAAATGTTTATAATGAATTTTTTATATCCGTGGCCATATTAATGGTAACATCGTATCCCTTTTTTAACACACATAACATATGATATATTTTTTTTTGCAATATTTTAATTAGGATCTGTTTTGTTTTATGAAATTGTTCATTTCCAAGATCCTCGGATCAATCAATAATTATTGGGGCATTGGTTTAATTTAATGCTCCGATGATAATTAGTTTGTTTTCATGGCCAACTCGGATATACAGATTTGATCTAGTAATCCTGTCTTTTCTGGTGTCGGTAATTCTTTATAGAGTTTCATGTGGTTCATTG
Organism: Philopotamus ludificatus; assembly: GCA_022495035.1. Taxonomy (NCBI): domain Eukaryota; kingdom Metazoa; phylum Arthropoda; class Insecta; order Trichoptera; family Philopotamidae; genus Philopotamus; species Philopotamus ludificatus. The sequence goes on along the minus strand of JAGXCT010037115.1, from coordinate 57,305 downwards.
TGAAGTCTCAATTCATTTTCATTTTTTCCTAGCCGACACTTATCTGTTTTTCTACTTTGTTGTCGTTGGTAGCATTTAACTATGTTCAACAGTGTAATTTAAATTCCGACTTCATCATCAATATTCTTGAAAATATCTTCAAACTTTATTCTGGGACTAATGAAAAAATCAACAGTGTTAGACAATTGGCTTGAAAATTCCGATAGCAATCTGTTAATTTTTATTGTTATTGTTGTGTATTGCAAATGATTAAATATTATTGTTGATTGATGAAATTTATTTCCGTAATCTAATCGTTTACACTACGATAAAACAATTTACATCAATCCTATCGTTTGTCAATTAACAAAGATCAGTTGAACGTTTAACATCTCGAATTTGACGTTACAAGATGCAGTAGCAGTAGAAATTTTTGATGTTGGTTGATATATTTTTTTTTGGTTTATATTACAAATTGCATGTTAAGTTACGTATAATTGGATGCCAATCGCAAGTTATAAAAATCATAATCGTATCATCATGTTTCAGCTTGGTCTATTACTTGTATTTTTTTTATATTTTGCTAATGCATGCTTTGAAGTATTGACGCAATCCACGTTACACGCTGACTGGAGTTGATTTTTTTTAGGCAGCATGCTCGAAATGATCGGCGGTGGCTCGAGGGCCGAGACTCCTCTGTCGGCCGTCGTTCAAAGGAAGAGCCCCACAACGGAGCAGGGCATCCAGGCTGGATCCCACCACCAGGGTGGAAATCGCCAACAGCCGAAGAACAACATGGGCGGCAATCAGAACAGACAGAACCAGCAAGATAATCGCAATCAGAACAACGATTACTCAAAACAGCAAAACAATCGGCCTAGATCACAAAATAGGGTATGCACAAACGTTTTAAATTACATTTGCAACAATATTTATTTACTGGCGTGTAATTTCAGAATTATAACCAACAAATGCACGAACAACATCACGAGCAACAGAACCAAATGAAAAATTCAAGACAGGGTCAACAAGCGTGGGGCCACCGTGGCGGACACGGCGGCGGCCACCGAGGCGGCAGAGGCAGGGGCAGTTACAACGGCAGGCCACAGGGCCAACAGGGCATGGGCGGAAGGCCCAAGAACATTCTGAAGTTCGAGAATGATTACGATTTTGAAACAGCGAATACTGAGTTTGATAAAATCAGAACTCAACTATCCAAGGTTAAGATAACCGAAGAACCTCCCAAACCAGAGGTATGTATTTTTTTAATATTTGTTCGTTTTTTTAGCCCTTTGCACTTTTTTTTTAATTAGAAACCAGGAAAGGATATTTTTTTATCTTATGATCAATCATAATTTTTCAACAATACGAAAAATTGGGCATAAATTCTATATACTTAGAGTATTTTTTTATGATTCTTTTTCATCTAATTATATATACTTATTCCTTGGCATATGGCCATGTATGCCAAGGACGAATCCTTGAACCCTTAGGAGTCGAAGAGAACAGCTTCTGGCCGTCTAGGCGTTCCCATATCTCAGCTCACTTATTACAAATAACAATGAAACCAACTTGGAAGTACGAAGAAGAACAATACTGGCAAACCGGTGCTACTATAGACTTTAAAAGCATCTACAGTTGAGATTCCTTTCAAAGAAGGTTAGTCAAGCTCTACAAGACCCTCACCAGGCCCGTTCTAACATACGGGTCTTAATGTTAGGCTTTGACTGCTGTCTTTAGAGTGGGCTGATCACATGTCAAGGATGCGGGACAGCCAGTCGCCGAAAAAGCTTATGATTAACAAGCCTTCCTGTCCTCGAAGGAAAGGAAGACCAAGGCTGAGGTGGTTGGTTCGTGTACAGAGGGACACTGCAACTTTGAAATTTACCTGAAATTGGACCAACATAACAGTAGAGCGGATAAATGGAGAAGGGTGTTGGATTAAGCCAGGGCTCTACAACAGGACTGTTACGTCTATGATGAATGATGACAAAATTATGGTCCCTTTACATTTTTATCCCAATTGTTAGTTTGTGTCGAATATTTGTTAATAAATTTGGCAAGACAATCAATATTCATTTTTTACTTGCATTTCATAAATGTGATGTTAACGAGACTTCGGCATACTGTTTAAACGATGAATTGAGGTCGTATTGTATTTAAATAAATTACTAAAATACCGATTGCTATAACCTGTTTTTTTTAAATAAAAATGCAAAGGGTTAAAAATAAATATTAAAATATTCGTGCCTTGCAGATATTTGATTTTAATGAATTTTATATTTTTAGGTTGAGACCGAGAAGAAGGACGATTCAGGAAACGAAACTGGCGCTGGAGAGCCCGAGCATGAAGACGATCCGAATGAATCTGCCAACTGCTACGATAAAACAAAGAGCTTCTTTGATAATATATCGTGCGAAGCAGTTGAAAGGTTATTATTATTGTCGCATTATTCCCGTGTTACTTTAATAATTTGTACGTTATTTATTTATTTATTTATTTGTGTTTCAGGTCAAAGGGTAGATCGCAGAGAAGAGATTGGCGCACCGAGAGGAAGTTGAACTCGGAGACGTTTGGCATTGCAAACACTCGCCGCGGAGGTTACCGCGGTCGAGGGTATTGGGGCGGTGGCGGCGGCGGCATGCAGTCGGGCTGGCGGGGACAGCCCTGGCGAGGCGGCAACCGCGGCAATCGTGGTCAACAGCAGTTCCGTCAGCAGCGTCAAAATCAAGGGCAACAACAGCCACCCATTCCCGTACCTGGTACATAACTCAATTTGTTCACGTAATTTATAAATAGATTATATCAAATCGGTGTATATGATAATAAAAAATTTTGGCAAATAAAGCAGTGGTACAGATGATAGGAAGACGTATAAGATCTACAACATAGTGGAAATATTTTCATATCGATCCTGTGCGGAGAGTCGCACGGACATTTCGTCCCATGTAATAAATAGATTTCGACGACGGATCTTCGCATATTTGTCGTATGAATATTTTATTTTTAATATTTTTTCAGGTAAAATAGTTTAATGCGAAGATCGAAACTCCTGGGATTCGGACACGTTTTTGTGTTTCCTTCTTAATTTTTATTTTCTTTTCAATGTGGTGTAAAAATATTTAGTAAAAAAGAGATGATTTTCAAATAATCTAATTAGTAAATTGTCGACGAGGACGACAGCAATAGGTTCGTTGGGATTGAGAATCAACTTATAGACAATACGACACACTCTGTTTTCTAGATTGTCAATCCTAAGATCTGACTATGTATTTTTTTAGTAAGGTTAATTACATTTAGATTGGGCAACTGGCCGTAGACACGTAAGAATATTTAATATTATTTTGTTGATAGCAGTTGCATTTTTCTTTTACGTGAATCAATATTGTTTGCGACGCTATTCTTTTTCGCATTGACGCAAACACCGAGCGTCGACGTCGGACGCCTCGCATTCAAAACGATAATGCAAAAGTGTATCAATTCAAAATATCGTCCTTCAAATATATTAATACATATTTTTGTATCGGTCATTGTTGATTGTAATGTAGATTATAGTTACATTGAGTTGATGCCGCCTACGCGTGTGTTAGGTGACACGTTTTTCAATGGTTTATAAACAACACAAACTAACCATAAATAATGTATATGTATCGTTTATAAAAAATAACAAATGAATAACATATACAAATATTCCGTTGAAAAACAAATGAATCATATATGTATATTCATTTAATATATTTTTTTGCAAATTTCACTCAATAGTTATATTTAAATCTTGGATTTGTTTGCGAAAACGGTTCCCATTTTTTTTTATTTGGTCTCATTATTTATTTTTTATATATGTTTCCGTCGCACAGCGCGATTTACATAATCGGGATGCAAAATTTGTTTAGGTTGTAATTATTCTAAATACGGATCAGTGTAATTGTGGTGATTCAAATTGTGTAGTCACAATTGATTTTTGGCGCGCTCGAGCATAAATTTTTTTGCACGGCAAATCTGCCGCGGTGGCGTATCGCACGATAACGACGGAGCGTCCGCCGGCAATGTGATAATTTATAAATAGCTTTTGTTGACTGTAATCGTTAATTTAAAGTCAAATTATATTCATATCCTTGTTTACGCAAATGAGAATTTAATATGTACATATGTAATAATAGTGTATTACATGTTAAGAAAACTGTGGTATTGTACCTAAAAATTGCTATGTTGCCTTAATCTTCTCACGATTCTTGAGAAAAACTCGTATGATAACACGGGGCTGCCCGACCGATCGGTCCTAAACTCTCTCTCGTATGACCACATCTGAAGTGTTTGTTTAATATTTAGTTTTGTAAGGTTATTATTTCCGCTCGTATCCAATAGTAACGATGTAATCTGAGCCGATTGTACGAAATGTTATATATATAGAGTCCGATGCTTGATTTCTTTTTGCGTATTATTTCGGCTTCAGAGATGATATAATGACAGCTGTGTAACGATTAGGACAGCATCACGACCTCCACCACACAAAACCCGTTGCGAAAGCACTTTGAATCTAAATTATGTATACAATGAATGATTTCAGTCCAGTGACTAAAATATTGTCTATTATTTTTGTTGATTAATTTTATTCTCAATGTCATATATATATACCTATATATATTTTTCAGTAACGAGTGTATTTTAGTTGTAATTTTTAATTTGATAAAGCTGCCAACTCTCGGATAACATGTAGAATTAGTTATTTTTTTATAATATTGAAGAAAAAAAAAACACCTACATAATATTGTTATACGTTGCAATTATTCCTTTTTTTATTATTATTAATGTTGCATTTTTTTTTTATTGCGATGCAACACGTTACATCTTTCTTCGGTGAGTGCATCATGTTGCATGCGAAGTAACGCAAGTCCGTGCGTTTTCGTCCGATGAATTTATATTTTTAATGCGTTGAATAACATAAATTTTATTGGTAACTTTTTAAACAAAGGAAATTCTGCATGCACAATGTTCGGTGGGCGCGTGTGCACGCCCCCGAACAGTATATACGTTTGTTTATAAGCAGCCGTATGGACGATGCGATTATAGCCCCATACGTATTTTTATTTTATTAAGATTGATACGTATTTTAGTTTTTTTCTCAGTAATTTTGTTTAGCGAGCTAGAGTGCAAATTTGAACCCAGTTATTGTGTATGAACATATACGATGTGATAATCATTAAAAATGTGATCAAAAAGCACTTAATGCAACAAAATAAATAAGATTCAAATTTATGCTCCGTTATTTTTATTGAATATCCACCATTTAATATGTTTGTTCACTAAACTTCTCATGAATCCCTCGCTATTCCTTTGTTATCAATTGTTACAACAAATTCCCATCTCTCCTGCAGAATTTCCATCCATTTTTTCAAGGTATTTTTTTAGAAATAAGCGTGACGGAGAATCCCGAATCCAATGTCGAGTTTTGTTGTGTGTCTGTATCGGACGTGGTCGCATTTGCAACTGGGCATTATCATGATTTCGTAGATTCTACGTACCTATGAGGAGCCCGGGACGCTTTCTGTACTGATTAGGTGACAGATGTGCTTGTAGCATCCGATCAGACGGTAAAATAAATACGACTCGGCCCTAACCACGACTGATTAGTATTGTTACAATCCACACGTTGACAGCTCGGCTCCCGGGCTTATGGGTGGAGAACTGACCTGTATCCAAAGAGCTTAGATAACCTGGAAGACAACCAGCGCAATCCTGGTCTCATGGTTGGGTTGGACGCGTTTCTGCTGGAGTTCGCCTAGTTTCCTCCAGGAGGCAAAGGTCCGCCTCGGGTTAGAAGGCAACTTTAATAATAATAACATTTTTATAAGATCAGGGCTTCAACCAGTGGCGGATTTCCCCTTGAGGCCGATAAGGCACGGGCCTGAGTATTCACAGTATTCCCTGAATTATATTGACAAAAGAATAACTCCACTTATGACATTTTTGGGTGGCTACCCAAACGGTCATATTTTGAACCATATGTGGATTTTTGTGAGTTTTGCCAATCAAAATTATGCACACTCACTGAATACTGTTGGAGTGCCACTGCTTCATCACTAATGGTGCAACAGCCCTATTGTAGAGTCCTGGCCTCATACAACACCCTATTCCATTTTATCCGATCAGCTGCTACGTCGCTCCATCTTCTGGTATATTTCAATGATGCAGTGACCCTCTGTGCACAGTTCCACTGACGATAACTGTGACCAGTATATCCTTGTATAGTCGGTACAGCTCCTCTTTGCTTTGGAAACTCAATTCCCCCTCATCGAATACATATTCATCCCGGAATCCTCTCCAGGATATCCAGTTGTCGCTCATCTTGTTTTGTCGAAGGCCAACATTCAGATCCGTATGATAAGGATGGTCCCGGTGAGGGTCATGTTGAGCTTGACTTTAGTCTTTGAGAGAAATTTCGACCGTAGATGCTGTTAAAGTCCTAAGTAGCACCGGTTTGGCAGTATAGTGCTTCTTCGTACTTCCCATTTGGTTTCATTATTTGTAATAAGTGAGGTGAGATGTAAATTCCTGGACGGCCTCGCTGCTGTACTCTTTGACTCTTAGGCTCAGGGATTCATCCTTGGCATGTATTTTGTCACATGCCAATTGCCGCTCTCATCATTCTCTGGCATGCATCCTTGGGATCTGGCCACAATGTCTCGTCCGCAAAGGGAAGATCCAATTTATTGGGGTGCCACTGTCGGAATCTGTAGGGATATTGAAAATCTGTAGGGATAGTGAAAATATTTAGAGGGGGGAGCCTCAAAATTGAATGGTCCCTCAAGTGCTAAATCCGTCACTGACTTTAACGTAATCAAGATCACCAAAACTATTATAATAAAATTTACAGACAAGTGTCATCAGAAAGCAGATGTCAATTTTGGTTCCGTTGATTTAAATCGGGCAATAGGAATTTACAGGATGCCCATCAATCCGAACGACCATTCAAATTTGAAGAATCGAAGAAGATCCCCGTCAGACTGTAAATCGTTGCTATCTAAAATGGATTGGTTATTAACAACATGAAAGGAAATAACAGTGGCTGATTAAAAATCAGACACCGAAGCCTGGATTAATGCTTCTGAAAGTTCTTTTGTTCAATTGATGGGATATTTGCTGCATCGTTCATTATGAACTTTCATAACCAGGTAATATAATTACACCAGATGTTTATTGTTGAAATAATGTAAGAAAAAGTGTTACCTCATCCACCATATTCACCATACTTAGCACCATCTTCATATTACTTTGTATTTTAGGTCCTTATAGCTTCTTAAAAAATATAGATGATATAAAAATCATTTTAAACTTCAGCCATCATAGGGAGGTAAGGATTAGTAATAAACCATGAGGGGGTAATTATAAATTTATTTAATATGTATGTATTCAAATTAAATTAGAAGTAGGCTCTCTGGACAATAACGATTGTTTTATCAAAATGACGGTAATGAAGGTAAGTTTAAATATACTCGAAGCAAAAACTAAATTTTGAGTTTTGCAATATCTGATTTTCCGATGATCCGATAGAGTTTTACTGTATATAAAGGGTACTCGGCAAAATGTCCTATTTTTAAATGAAAAGTCAACTCAAAAATATATATTACCATCATCATCATTTGCCAGCCACAAGACTCGATCGCTGAGGGCATGGGCCCCACCAAATTCTAATGGCAGTCGAGGCCAACGGAACCTGAGTCCCACATGTGACGTGAGGGCACCTCTTTTGTGTCCATACCGCGGGGACCTAAGCCGTCTTGGTATGCGGTTTTTTGTAAAGTTTTTCCCTGTCTTCGCCATTGCTGGGATTAGACGTACATCTTCTACCAAGTTTGGTATCGGATTTTACTCTCTCGACTGTGTCCAGGTAAGTTGAAAGGGGGTTTCTCTCGGTATTCGTTTGTTCTCTTCTCTAAGGCGTTATCTGCTTATAACGAGTAACGAGTAACAAGTAGCGAGCAACCACACACACCTATATAGATATACACAGGCATACATATGCACATCTGCCCAAAACGAGTCTCAAGTAGCAAGTTGCAAGTGATTATTAACCCTGTCGTGCAATAGCAATCCTTTCATCATGAAAAAGATCTCAGAGAGAAGGAAGAGGAGCGAAAGTATCGAGACTAGACCAATTATTGGTCAACGGATTAGGGTTTTCCTTCCCAGGGTATACTGGCTCTATGGCTCAATTATTAATTATATATTTTCGCTCGATCGCTACTACTTTCTTACATTCTAATAATTTTAACATGCCGTTTGCATAAAAATCTTTTGATTTGGACGAAAAATAGACTTCAAGACCCATTTTTGCTTCTTCCATATTATTTTTGTTGGATAAAAAGTGACGCTAATGGTAATTCAATAGAGCAAAATCGGATGAATAATTACATTCTATTCGTATTCCATTAATTTATCCCGAGTAATTTTAGCTGTATGAGGTTTTGCATTATCACATTGAAAACATTTTTTCTCTATTGAATATTCTGGATCTTTTTACATAAATTGCTTCTTTTAATCATTCTGGCTTATAACAGGATTGGAGGCTGCCATGAGAGCCGCACATCGGACCCGGCACGCGGATCCTTGGAGGGATGTGGTACTGCTGGCGTACGCTGACGATGTTGATATTGTCGGCTCTAATTCAAGGATGAGGTGGTCGAGTCACCGGTGCTTATACGGCAGCCGCTTCCAACCTGGATCTGGAGGTTAATTGGTTCAAGACCAAATATATGATGGTTTCGATCGCTGAGAGGGAGAACCGTGGGATGTGGGTCCGGTCTATTGAGGTGTTAAATCATTCAAATACCTGGGCACCAATCACGAGGACAATTGAAGGTACAGAAATCTCTGCCCGTGATACAAAATGCGGTCGGTGCTATTTTTTTTTTGCTCTGTCTAAATTACTGGCAATAGGTTGCTCTCGAAAAGGCAGCCAAATTAAGAATTTATAAAACTATCATTCGCCCGGTGGTAACCTATGCAGGGGCATGGTCTTGAAACCGACATGCATCGCCTTTGATCGGTTCGGAGAGAAAAGTCTTAAGATCTGGATCTTCGGACCGCCAACCGGGCGAGCTAGTCCCCGTATAGAGACATGCCCAATGCCGAGGTCATGGCCATGTATGGGGATATACCACGTCCTCATACATTCGCATCGCTAACGCCTTACGCTTGGCAGGGCATGTAGCCCTAATGGGCAGTGATAGGCTGCTCCATACCATCGTAGACTCCAGGCCTGGGGAACCCGCTCGGCTGGGAGCTGCTCCCCGATGGAGGGACAGGGTTGAGGCTAACGCTCTGTTGGGTTGGGGCTTGGGCGATGGATGGAGGAGGCCCAGGACCGGCAGAGATGGCGTAATATCCTTCAGGTGGCAGGGACTCGTTTCGGGTCGGGGCCACATAATTATTATTATTATTATTATAACAATCGAACTGTGTCGTTATTATCTGGCCATATTAAATAATAATGAATAATTCCTTTGTAATCCCGCCATACCGACAAAGGTACCTTTTTGATGTTAGGTTCAGTTTTGACATTGTCAGTGTTACAATTAAGAAGCCACTGTTTTTGCGACATTGGTTCGAGTATATAACCCACATCAAATCCCCTGAAAATATTTTGCTCTAATTTTATTTATTCTTGACACATTAAAACCCGTACAGATTTGCTTACATGATGCGGCATCTACACACTCTCTTTGTGAACCTTGCTAATTATTTTTAAATATTCTTACACTCTACCCCAAGAGTATCCGACTGTATCTGCTATTTGTAGAATAGATTTGGTCTAATTTGCTTCAACGTCAACATTTCCACTTGGGTACCCCTTATACTTATATTTCCTTTAAAGCATCCACGTTACATAGATAAGGTAAGGATTATGCAATGAAAATATTGTTTTATCTTTCAGATGGCATATGTATTTAATACACTGACAAATTAACAACGATTATGATCGGAAGCATGATTATCAAGTGTGCGCGTACTCGATCCACTTTGAACAATGTAAATGATTATAAAAAGCTACAAAATATTTTAATATGTACAAATGAACGCTTTGCATTACACTATCAATGATGTTCCCTGGGCGGTTGGCTGTTTTCGACGATCCAAACGCTTCCGCTCTTCGCCTTGGACAATATTTCAATCAGAGATTTCCCGACGTGGCCAGGTCTACAAACAATAAATAATATGTAATCGTTCATTGATGTAAATTATTGTGAGATATTCTTACGATTGCATTTTAGAGTTGGCATTATCTCGCTGCCATGCCGCTTCATACTCGGATGACATCAACTGTTTGCGTATGTCCTTGACCAGACTCGTCTCCGTCACCGACGGACACAGCGTTATCGTTCGCACTCCGGTCAGACCCACGTGATACGAATCCTACAATGCAATCCACCGATGAATATATAAATAATTACTGACGTTTGATACAACTGATATTTACCCCGTACGATCTGGTCAATCCGACGATCGCATATTGTGTCGCCGTGTAGATGGGAGTAGCGACTTGCGGTCGTGTGAAGGCCGTTCCTGCGATGTTGACGACGGTGCCGCCTCTTGCTCCGCGATCTTTCCCCATGAAACGATAAGCTAACAACGTTCCACGTATCACTCCGTTCTGAAACGCCACATTTTTAAATTGCAAATTTTGGTCATAACACAATAATTTTGCGGCATAAATATATTATATTCACCAAGTTGACGTCGACTTCGAGCTCCCAGAATCTATCGTTCATAACACCGGCATTGTTTATGACAATATCTAATCCACCGAACACTTTCACAGTCATCTGAAACGATTCTGAAATAATAAAATATATATTAGTATATGGTCGTATTTTTATTGATTTTATATTATGTTACCTTCGTATTGGGGATAATCTGTGACGTCGCATTGACAATATAAGACATTCTTTTTTCCATGCTTAGCAGCTAGCTCGTCTGCGACTTGTTCTCCTGCATCGTTGTCGATATCACATATCGATACCTGAAACATAAGATAAATATGGTGAGTATGAGATATAATTGCATATTTAATTAACTATGATCTTTTCGGCTTTACTATGATATATGTTGTCACTGATGAGTGAATTTAACCGATCTGTCCGAAGTGGGTCTTTTTATAATGAAAAAGAGACCCCAAGCATGAATTCTTCATCAATATCTTGACTATTTTTAAAAAAATGGATTATTTTAAGTATAAAAATAGTTATACTTGATATGCTTCATAAATTGGTTGATATTTTGGATTTTTCTGCTAATCAATATGACGCGTAAATGATGCACACATTCGGCAATGTGTCACCGCAGACTGAAGACACGCCGCCGACTCAGTTCACGTGTCACTAGTATGTTTCACTCGCACTTGGCATATTATACCGGATGCAAGCAAGAAAAAACATCGTTGTTTTTATTTGTTTTTAGCAATTGATTAAATTAATACAAAAAACTTGGGGTCCAAATAGACATCTGCACGGCTTAGTTAATTAAAAATGAATAGATAAATATATAAGATTTGTTTTAAAGAGGCACGTGTATTGATGTATGTGTGAATGTTTATGTATTCACGGAAATAAATATTTATTGTATGAAAATACCTTGACTCCTTGCTTCAACAGCTCTTCGCAGCAGCTGAGTCCAATGCCTGCAGCCCCTCCCGTCACCAGGGCCACCTTCCCCTTCAAATCCATTATTTATCTCGTATTTCCGCAAAAACAAGGAATAATTTGCTTTGTGCGCTAATCTGTGCTGCACTGTCGCCTTCGAATTTGCGAATAATTAAGAAAAGTCGTCAAGATTTACTCGGATTCGTGACAAAGGCAATGCGAATCGCCGGCCGGTTGCATGCAAACTGCTAGTACCCTGACCGCGCCCTTGCCCTCTCCGGGGGTGGAGTGACGAGCCCCTCACCCTCCCGTCTGGTGGGGGAGGGGTGGGTGGTGGAACCCCCTAATACTCGCTTTTTATTCCTTCCTTCCCTTTACAACTATATTCAGTGGTGTAAATAGTACCGTCTAGGGAGGGTGTCTGCAAATAGCAAAATGCAGACAAAAATAGGTCTATTAAATATGAAACCGCACATACTCGAGCATCAGATTTAAAAGATGTACAGATGACATCGTCGATCTATTTTAAAATATTTTTTTTAAGCTTAAGAATCCATTAACAATGGAACAAATAATATTTAAAAAAAAAACGATAAGGATCTATCAGGAAAATATTTATTTATTTTAAATTAAATTGTCTTGAATATCCCTGGCAGACGCAATTTCGTTTTCCATTGAACCGGGCGCAGTGAAAGCAATTTCCCGGAGGGTGGGTAGGCGGTCGATTGCGCATGCGCTCTCGCGCAATTGCAAGTGTCATTTTCATTTTGTAAATATATGCGCCGGTAGCTACGCTTATAAATAATAGAGGTTCCTAGAGAGCCTTGAAAATGGTTAAGGACATCTCGCAAAATAATCGATAGCATCTTCTATTGTATTAGGATATACGATTGCATTTAAAAATGCATAAAATAGCTCTAGCAAAAAATATACACATATCATTGTGTTTACTTTATCTTTGACAATGTAAACAGAGATTTAATCCCTCTGATAATGATTTTTCCAATGCGTAAACATTGCGATAGATAGACATGCAATTCTTCAGCTTAAGTTGTAAAATAGAAGCTCGTTACTATTTGTAATCATTACCCGGTGTTGAAAGTTTGGGCCCTGATGCAAGGGTACGATAAAGATCAAGAGGTGATAATTTAATTTATGAAATGAATCTGCAATGATAACAATTTAATTACTTTAAAAGCTGACGACTTTTTCTTAAAAATTGAAGAAGCGCATGGAGATAATTTTGATATTTGACAAAAAACTGAAAAATTCGCTTAAGAAAAGTAAGTGAAGGCGCCTAGTGAAAATATTTTGTCGGTTATATATGTCTGAACTATTTACTATTTCTAATTTTTATTTAATTTTGTCTTTGTTCTATTGTTTTACATGTTTTTCTTCCAAAAGCTGTTAACTCAGGGGCTCGAAAACGACCACATCGTCCGAATGGGCTCTATTTACAATGAAAAATAGACCCCAAGCATTTAAGGTCAAGACATTGATGAATTCTTCATCAATATTTTGACTTGAAATGCTAAAAAATGATTATTCTAAGAATAAGAATAAAAAAATCACGATTTGCTTCATAATTTGTTAGATATTTAGGATTTTTTTACTAATCAATATGTAACAAACTGAGGACACCCCGCCGTTTCACAGTTCTCTCGGCACGTGTTATTAGTACGGTTTCACTCGCACTTGGCATATCTTACCGGATACGAGCGAGAAAAAACGTCGCGCCCATGGTAACAAACAGAAGCGAATGTTTTTATTTTTTTTTCCGCAATTGCAGACAATAAAGGTCAATTATTATTTATAATATTTATTCTTTAGATTTTTTTAGACAAATACAAACAAGTTTGTGACATGTAGGATTTATATTAAAAGAGTAATTCGAGAAAATTCAAAAACTTCGTGTCCAAATATACCCTCGGCACGATTAGGTTAAAAAACAATGGTTTTCAAGTATACTGTAAAAATCTTATTGCATGTTCGTATTTGTATTATGCGCAGCATATCTTCGAAACCGGCATTAAAATGTATTAAAATTAGACTAGATAACATTGAATTTAATCCTCTTATCCTAATTTCTGTTTTGGGTTAGTTTTGTATTTCGTTCCAATTCGTTTTTCTCTATATTTTTTATCTAATATATTGATAATCTTATCTCCTCCTACCTCCCTCTGATAAGCCCTGGATATAACTAATTCACTTCATATACACTAAATTGCAAAAAGTTGAATAGTGAGAGTTGTTTTTATTTATGTTCTATTCTTTGGTGGCAAACATTTACATTAGTTTCATCAAAATATATAAAAATGAAAACAGAATTCTTAAGGCAGGGATGAGCAACCTTTTTTTACAACGGGCCAGCTACAAATTTAAAAATGTTATGCAGGACCGCACGTAAGAAACTTATGATAATACAAACACTGAATGATGAACTCAAATTGTCTCTTTATTAACAAAATAAAACACATACATATATTAAATGTTGTTTCATTTGTAGATATTTTTGTTAGGGCCAACAAAAATACATTTTAACTGGCAACATTCGTAGAAGCGCGTAGCTGTCAAACTTCACCGGCTAACGTATTATTAAATACGAGTCATAATGCCGGGCTGGGCACAGGTACAGGCACAATTGCGTGATCATAATAATCCTGTCGTGTTTTTTGATGTCTCCGTCGGCACCACGGTAATAAAACGTTTGTTTTGATAACCTCAAATAAATGTTTTTAATTTTTTATGTTATAACCTAAACAATGTAATTGGTTTCGTTATAGGAAATCGGTCGTATGATATTCGAACTCTTCGCCGATGTCGTTCCAAAAACAAGCGAAAACTTTAGAGAATTCTGTACTGGAGAATATCGCAGAGACGGAGTACCGTTAGGATTCAAAGGAGCCAGCTTTCACAGAGTTATAAAAGACTTTATGATTCAAGGTGGAGATTTCGTAAACGTATGTTATATTATCGTCGTATATATCTATTTCGTTATATTTGCTGTAATATATTTTATTTTTTAGGGTGATGGTACAGGTGTAATGAGTATATATGGCGGGAGCACTTTTGCGGATGAAAATTTCTCATTAAAACACGATTCCCCGGGACTTCTTTCCATGGCCAACAGTGGAAAAGACACAAACGGATGTCAATTTTTTATTACATGTGCCAAGTGTAATTTCTTAGACAATAAACATGTGGTATTCGGTAGAGTTATCGACGGTTTATTAGTGATGAGGAAAATTGAAAATGTACCGACGGGGGCCTAATAACGCCAAAATACCGGTTACAAACTCACAAAAGCGGGCAAAATGTAATTAGATTAGGAATAATAAATTAATTTTATATTGAAATTATGTTTGATTCATTAACTAAATTGATCAGACGCTTAATGAAAAGTGGTAGTTGAAATATTAAAAAATAAATCAATGATCTTACGTACGTTGAATGATATGTATATTGGAAATATTTAAAAATAATTGACTTTGATCTGATGTTTCATCCAATTTATTTTTTGTACAAATTTAAATATACGACAAATAAAACATATTTCTTTGTAGATAGTTGTTTTATATATAATTTAATTAATAAATTCAGGAATTCTGTGTAACCGAGGTAGAATATCAATTGATGAACATTTTGGTTAAGAAAAATTCACCGTAATATTATTTTACACAGAACACAGTCATCTGCAAAAAAAAGTATCTTACTCTGCAAAATTATGAACTTTTGCTGGGGAGAGAAGCGTATAAATTCTTTTCTCATTTTTTTTGTATTTCTTACATTCCTTAGTACTTTTTTTTAGCAACGACTAACAACTAATATCACAGTAAAAATAAATTATAATCCTTTTTTAACAGATATAATATTTATAATTATATTTTACAATGATATATATGGCTTTTTATCAAGTTATGTAAATTTGTAAAAAACAGAAACATTATACTCATGACTAGATAATAATAATGCCCATTTTTAATTTTAATATATATTACATATTTAATACATGCGTAAATATTTTGTCATAAAATAATTATTAAACGAGTGAATTTAAAATAAATATATACGGCAACCCGATTCATAAAATTCAATAAAAATAGAACAAGATATTTTTAGCAAAATATATATTTTAGGTATGATAAAATTTAGTATTTTAATTAAAATTTAGTCATATTTATTTTATAATAAATAAATTATTATATAACATGTATCGTAGCAACAAAAAAAATTGGTAAACATCTAAATAACAATTTTAATAAATTACCTAATAACATAAATATCATGCTTTTAAAACATGATTTGTTTTTATTACTTGTGATGACATGCTCGCTTTACCGTATCGTCTCGTCACTTCCCTGATGAAAGCACCTTCCATTTGTAATACTACTTTATCGAAAAATAAATTAGTTAGCTGCGAATGAAAAACCGATCGAAATTCAAACGATACATAAAAATCTACGACACATGATTGCGTATTAGAGCGTAATCCCGGACTAAATCTCCACACAGTAAGCAGGTGATTAAAGAGTCGTCCATCTGTGCATTCGGCACGAACTACAAACGGTTTGATCATCGTAACGCTAGATGTATATTGTTCATTAATCGGTGGAAAACCTATAATCATGTCAGCCTTTAAACTATCCACCCCTTTGCTTGTAATTAACGATTTTTTACAAAATGGGACGAATTGATTGTAGTTTTTGACGTCGGACACAACACTAAACATCTGTTCCATAGAGTACCTGAACAATATAAAAAATTATATAAGAATGAAAATTTAATAAAAATTAAAATCAGCAAAAGCAATATATCAATTGCTGATTTAAAATCATGTATTGCTTCTTACCCTATTAGCTCCCTTCTGGCGTAATCTTTGTTTTTGTTTCCCACATTTGAAAGATTAAAAAATGATCTCTTCTGGCATGCGGTGTCATGATGGCGCATTGGAATGAAGATATTCTCCCTGAAACATCTATTTTTATATTTAATCAGACCTTGAAAAATATTTCATGGTCGTATTATAGATACGTTAATAAAAAAAACAACATACAATTGTATTCCGTTTGTGCGGATCAGCAAGAGGGTTGAATTGATAGAAGGAAGTGAGGCACGGCACGCCATAGTGCCGCGCGGGGGCCACCAGCCTCCGAGCAAAGTCGAGCATTGACAACTAATTCTGACAGCTACTCAGTGTTGCCAACGCATTTCATTTTTATTTTCTCAGTAAAATATGGTCATTTCTATCATAATACAATTAAAATACGATTACAATTTACAGAATGCATATTGTTTTATTATTCATAGGCGAGTGTATTAGGCTCTGCCCATTTTACTCGTCATCTGAGTTTCTTGTAACATATCGATAAATTGTTCATAATTAATTGTAATTTATATTAAAAAGTTGCATTGAACTCACTAGTGATTTTTTGGCGCTCAAGTGGTTAACAGCTTTTGGGAGAAAAACATGTAAAACAATATAACTAAGACGACATTAAATAAAAATAGGATATTGCAAATACTACAAATATTTTTGTATAGCTGTGTTTAGCTGATCCGTCATCCAATAGGCTCCGCTAGGTTAATAATTATTTTATCTACATTTACATTTGAGCCGCCATTTATTTATTTTGAAACGTAGTTAATTATAATATATGGCAACATTAATTCTTTGACAGATGTCAAATATAGTGTGCGTTGTAAGGTTAGTTTATTCTACAGTTGTATAAACCTCTCTGTAATGCGTTTAGTTAACTGTTGATATATTATCTAAACATATCGCTGTATAATTTTCTAATTCTTTTAGTAAAACAATTTTATAACAACTAATCAGTCATATTAATATTTCTATATCCTCGTAAATGATTCATTTCTTTCAAGGTTTTAATGTAATTATTGTGATTAATGTGCCAATCTCCGCATCGCTATGCTAAAAATGTGGTATGAATAGTATATTCCCGGTCTTTAGGTTGGATGACTGACAAGTGATTTACTTACAGATACACTACCCTGACATTGGAATAAAAGTCATCTATGAATATATTGTGGGAGTCTTGGATCTTTGTCAAGGAGCATAAAAACGTTGAATATGATGTCTTATTCCAAATAAAATATTTGTATCTCCGGGATATTGTGATCGAAAATTTATTTAGATATGTCAATATTGTTTTTATTATTATATTACAAAAGTTTATATACATAATTATATTATATAAATATGCGAATTATAGTTTATATCCATCAATGGTTTAAACAATTATTAATTAATTATATCCCTATACTTTATTGTATGTGACGGTTGAGTGCTTGAGATTCGCAACGAGATAACGTCAGATCAATTTATGGATTCTTAGCATATAGGTCCCTAACTTTCTTTGATTTTATGATTATGTTATTATTTTTTTAACCTTGACTCGTTCTAATAAAAATTAATTGGCTCGATCGGATTGTATTGTGATTATTTTTTTCAGTTTCAATTATGGAGACTCATTACTCGATATTGGGTTGCAATCAAGATAGTACATTCGAAGAAATTAAGAAGAAATATCAAGAATTAGCATTAAAATATCATCCGGACAAAAACATATTAAGCTGCGAGATTGATCGTGAAAAATTTCCCCTTATAAACAAAGCTTGGAATGTATTAAAAGAACCCGAATCCCGGAACAAATACAACGCCGAATTAAAACAATCCGAATTAATAAACCAACCGTTAATATATGCGACGTTATCTAGCAAAGAATTCCGAGAAAACATAGAAGAGGATCTGTTTACTTATCCTTGTCGGTGTGGTGGGATATACATGTTGAGGGAAAACGATCTTGTATCGCCTGAGTGTTCAATAGAATGCGACGAATGTTCATTTAGCATCGTAATAAATTCATAAATAAAACAAAAATCATGGTTTTATTTGCTCTTTCTCCTTTATTGTGAAAATATTCCATTATGTTAATAGTGTTTGATACAAGTAAAATAATCTTACATTAATGTCTAAAAAATGTGAAACATTGTATCTTATAAATACAGATATAAAAGCTGTTGTTAATAAGTCGTGGTTTTTATTTATAAATAATAGTAAGAAACGTCATGATGGTACAAAGACATGCAGACCTGGTGGAAGTCAAATACTATATAATAATAAAGAGTAGCTTTTGATTTAAAATTAGAAATCCACTCAACGTTCACATTTATTTAAATTACAATTGTGTGCTATATCGAAACCCGACGCGCTAATAAAACGGATCGTGTAAAAAGCTGGAGACGAATTAAATAATCCATGTGAAATCATCGACGCCGGGTCCCATTGTAAAAGCAATCGCATACATACATACACGCATGCACTCAAAGTATATAAATATCTACCATCGCATTCAAGAATATCTAAGTGAATATACAATATGACCTGATAATAAATTATATTGATATGAAAATAGTTCTCTATATACATTTTTGGAATGGAGGGCATACAAAATCCACAGCATCAACAATCGTGGCATAATATATAATAATCATTGCGTGCGTTTGATTATATTCATTATATATATATATAAATAGAATGGGAGGGATGGAGTATGGACAGCATCACGCGGATAAATATATAAATATAAACTTGCTCAATTAAATACAACCCTGTGCTGAGGTCGATCGAGGCGTTGATTCGACGAGTTTGAGATATTCGAGAAATTTGAGATAATTTTGGTTTAAATAGAATAAAACATGGAGACGGTATTTATAAAATACCTTCAGCCATATATGCGAATTTTCAGTCGACGAATTTCCATATATATATATCCGAGACGGTTACTCCGTTCGAATTATACATAACATTATATACTGCACGGCAAGATACGGCATTTCGGCGACGGCTCGTTTTGCGGCGGCCGCCGAAATTACTGCAGTCTAGCACGCACTACTGGTTCAAATACATATAGCGTAATAAATACATATATATATATACATTAGCTTCGTTGACCAACTACCATACTAGAACGAATAGCAATCGGTGGACCACAAATGTAAAAAAAAATCACTTTCGCAAAACAAATGATCGCACTTTATTAACGCACTTGTCCATAAAATTTTTCTTTCTTTTGATTCCGTGATCGGCGTTAAGCGGCAACGGCAGGGAGAGCATCGACGCTTGATTCGACATCGCCGGACCGTCTAACAGTCCTTCGCAGCTTCGAGTCCTGCGCGGACGTTCGTACTCTTCGTCCAGGCAGCCAAATTCGTTTTCATTTTTAGCGTCGTCGTCCAGAAATGATTCGGACGAACGGTCCAAGCTATCGTCGCTCGACATATCTAATTTATCCAGTAAATTATCATAGCTGCGAGATTTATGCTGGTTCGGAGATAAGCACGGTGATAACTCTTTATTTATAATTTCGACAGTCTTTTCTGTATTATCACTAATATAGGCACATTGTACAGGAACAGCTGCGGCATGCTCTGTTTGGTGTGCCGTCGATGAGCCAACCCTCGGTGGAATGGTGCGGTCTAAAGAGCGAGCTCGTGGGGTGGGACGTGGAGCACGCGGAAGTCTCGGAAGCGGGATACCAACATCTTTTGACCTCCATTTAGATGGACTTGATAATTTTCGCAACCTACAATCAAATCATTCATATTAATATAATATAATAATCAAATTAAAATAATCATAACCAGGGGCGGCTCGTCTTTAGGGGCAACTGGGGCAGACCTGTATATGCCCCACTGGTCTATATTTTCTATTCGATTAAAAAAATAAACTATATTTTGGATTTCTCATTTCTGAAATTTTAATATTTTAAAGTTTCATTTGATTTCGTAAAAAATGGATGTTTTTTTAAAATGATAGTTTTCTTTAATTTCGCAATAAAAATTTGATAATTCTTATTTTTTTTTCCGATTTGATCTAATATAAAAATATATACAGTTAATTTTTTTTTAAAAAAAAGGCGAGCAAATCACCCTCATCATGCCCCACCTGCTTTTAAAGTCACGAGCCGTTCCTGATCATAACTATATAAATATATTACCTTGGGAGTGCGGTTGGCTGGGGAAGAGGTCCATCTAGTCAGTCACGTATTCCGTTGGTTTGATCTTTGTCGGTCCCTTTATTGCTATCGGACGAATGCATTCGTTGATACACGGGGGGACCACGACTGAGAGCTGCAGGGGTCGGCGTAGAGTTTGTACTTCCGTCGTTCAGGCCTAAACCTCCGCGCTCGGCTCGCATGAATCTGAACGAATTAAAATAAATTTAGACGATTCGATACACATCGTATGATTATCGTTCGACAATCTAATAAATACCTTTCTAATTTTTCCACGCACGCATCTTGGTAATCGTGTATCCAGCGCACACCGTTAAAATGACAGATCTGTCGCATATCTTCTGGTAATTCCTCTGTATCCGGCCAGTTGAAATTGTCGATGATGGGAATAATGTTACAGTTTGACTTCAAAGCGGTGACGATTTCCTAAAAAAAAAACATATATTTGTATAAAAAACCATGCAAGTGAAATAATAACGTTCTTCAGATATGACGGATGTGAAATAAATTAAAATAAATAGTCTATAAAGGCTATATTTACCTTATGCACCCAATCTTTGCACTCTTCGTCTTTCTTGCATCTATCGAGTGCCGAATTTGTCAAAACCAGCAGAAAGTTTTTGGCTTGATGAATACTCTGAAGAAGGTTGTTGTCAAACTTGCCGGCTTCCAATCTTTCGACGTCGATGAAAACGGAGAATCCTCGCAGTTGCAAATGTACTTTTAATAAACTAGCCAACTGAGATCCATTCGAGCGGCGATAACTTATGAACACATCCAGCGATTTCTCCGAACATTTCTCACTTAAACTAGGCATTGTGCTTTCGACGGCTAAAAAAAAATTAAATGGAGATAAAACATTGAGTTTCTCTATTTATTATTATCAGAAATAGATAACAGTATATCGCGTTAATAGGTTAATGCTGACTGTGACTCATTACACCTTAACGTGATGATGAGATGACGAGAAGATGAGAGCAAATACCAAAACAAAACAGCTCCTACTTGCATGGACACAATCGGGAGGGTAAAATCCAATACCAATGGTGGTAGAAGATATACGTTCAATGCCAGCAATGGCAAAGAGATGAAAAACTCTTTACAAAAAACCGCATACCGAGACGGCTCGGGTCCCCGCGGTATGGACCACCAGACGAGGGGAGCCTTCACGTCACGTGTGAGACTCAGGTTCCTTTGCCCTCGACTACCATGCGAGAGTTTGGTAAGGCCCATGCCCTCAGGGAGTGAGAGCCTAGTGGCTGGCAAATTATGATGATGATGACATACGTATGTATTAACCAACAATCGGTCTAGTTTCGATACTTTCGCTCCTCTTCCTTCTTTCTATGGGACCCCTCTCTGAGGAGGTCTTTCCCATGATAAAAGGATTGCTATTGCGCGACAGGGCTAATAATCACTTGCGACCGGCTTCGCAGAGACGTTTGGACAGATGTACGCTATATGTATGTACCTGTATATCTATATGGGTGTGCGTGTGTGGTCGCTTCGTGCCGTATATTGACTCGTTAGAAGCAGATAATGCATAGAAGAGAACAAAGCGAATGCAGAGGCAAACCCTCCTGCTTACCTGGACGCAGTTAGGAGGAGTAAAATCCGATACCAACATGGTAGAAGATGTAGTCAATGCCAGCCAATGGCAAAGAGGATACTCTTCATAAAAGGCAGCATACCAGGCGGCGCAGTTAGCGGTCGCGGACGCCGCGAAGGAATACCTCGATCTGCGTGCGGACTGGTTCGCTGGCCTCAACTACCATGCGAGATTTGGTAAGGTCCATGCCCTCAGCGAGTGAGAGCCTTGTGACTGGCAAATGATATGATGATGATATATATATATATACACGTAGGTGTATATATATACATACGTATGTATATGTTTGGGCCTTTGGGAGAAAATGCGAAGTTATATTTTAGAGGCACTTAAAAAAAATCTAGTGGTGGAGAGCATAAGAAATATCATTGAGATTTTCTACTTGCTAATTGCCTAATTTCTGTCTTACGGTTAGATTAAATTTCGTGTTCTTATGCCTTCCCCTAAATTCTTGTCTTATTGAGTTGCCAAATTGAAGCCCCTAATATTACGAAGCCCGGGGCAGTTGCCTCCCCTGTCCCCCTCTGATAGGACCTGTATATATATATATAATACGTATAGGTGTATTTATTTATTTGGAAACAGTGCGTGATTGGCAATTAATCCAATTTGCCAATCACACATCTAAAGCATATACAAAAATAGGTAATACAAAATATAACAACTACGTTGGTGTTTATGCGAAAAAATAATAAGACTCTTACATTACTTTTGCAGTTGGTAAAATATCAATATAATTATACATGTAACTTATTTTTTAAAGAATTTTTGCTGAAACTCTATAAATTTTTCCATACTCACATTTGATTGCATCGAGCATACGATGTCTGTGTATACTATTTTTGATACCGCATTCGTTTTCTAATTGATCATCGCTGAGCCCCCGAAGAGTGTCGCTGTTAACTCCGGCATTCAACATTGGGTATGTATATATGCTATACTCTAGGCTGATATTTTGTAGGAATGTGTTCAGGTTAGCGGTGTCCCTCGATGTGTAGTCTGCCATTTTTTTCAAATTTTGCAATTCTCGCGTAAATCTACGGATAAGTACAATAAATTAAATGTTCGACAATTTGACGATGGGCGTTGATTATTTTGTTACATTACCTGCGTCTGTGAATTCCATTGACCAATCCTATGTCTTCCTTAAAATTAATTTCCGTCAGTTGTAAAAGTAAATCGCCGTCCACTCTACTCTCCATGAAGTTTGATGCATATTCGGCAAATCCGATTTGCTTCACCCACTCTCTCACGTCTTCGATGGACCACAGCGGAACTTGCTGTGACAATTTGTGCGGTAATTCTTCTCCCATCAGTCTGAGAGCTTGAGCTGCGTATTTCGATGCCACCGCATTAGGACAACTAGCGACCTTTTTTAACGGCTCAATAGCACCGATTTCTCTGAATATATCTGTATTTCCTTGCTGTTGTTTAATACCGGCTTCCATACAAAAATGAAATGCTGCTAAATTTCTTGCCTCTTCTCTCTTTGAAGATAAAACTGGCACTAATTTCTGCAGCCAATTTTTACTTTGACCGTGAGCATGAGCGTGATTCGATCGAGCAAATTCCGACGGGTTATGAGTTGTGACAAAAGGTTCTACTAAATCTAGCGTACCGGACTGCAACACTGCAGCTTCTATTTCGGAGTTAGCTACCAGCACGGCGATAGCGAGACAAGCGTAATATTTAATATTATCGTCATTATGGAACGCCAACGGGAACAGCCACATGGGCACCTTACGTTTAATCATGGCCTCCTGATTCTCGGCTCCGCCATATAGGGACAGATTGGCCAGAGCACCAGCGCAGTGTCGCAGAGTTTCGACGTCATTTTTCCTGCATTCAAACAGTACTGCGTCGAGACCTCCGAGTCTTATCACGTCGCTGCACGTGCCTTCGCTGTGTTTGAAGAGGTGTTCGAGAATACCGGTGCCGACTCTGGCGTGATCGACCGAAGTCACTTTCTTAGTGCACACGCAGGCTACCTTTACTACTTTTTCGAGACCGTTGTCGACGACGTGCGCCCTATTTTCGGTCGTTAAACATTGTTCTAAGAGTTGAGCGGACGAAAATTGCAGTTCGCTGTTGTTGCCGTCGCAGTTCATCATGAGCATATCGAGGCCTCCGCACATCCGTAACTTGCTGCATAGCGAATAGCCGAGCTCGTGGCCGTACGTCGGCACGGCCCAGGCTCGTCTTATCATTTCGTTGATTTTGTTCAGGTCGGCGGTGGCCTTTTTCATGCCGGGATCGGTTGTATGCGAGTTTTTCAAACTCTTGACAAACGCGTCGAGCCGCAGGTTATATTTGGTTTTAATATTTTCGACTTCCTTCGGACTCGAGTCGGCGCTGAGTCTATCGAGATCTTTGAACGTCATCGACAATAGATCGTCCTCCATATTTTTGATTGAACCGTTTGTCATTTGACTGTTCTACAAATTAATAAAAAAAAAATACAGTTAATAAATGTGATATAAACGACGGATAATAAATGAACGAGAGGATTTTAACGTATACCTGTAGAGCGGACGTGAGGGTACATATCCCTTTAGAGTTCCAACTCATGTTGGACTGTGTGACATGTTTTTCTTGACTAAATAAACCACTACTGTTTACGGTTTGCCGCGCTTGTTGCTGCGAAGTGGCCTTTTGTTCGGAGCTAAACGATGAGTCTGTGTGCATCTTCATGCTAGATGTGGCCATATTGCTTGATTCTTGTTGACTCATTTCACCGGCTAGAAGAGTCCTTTGTTCCTGAAAATTAAGAATGATTTATTAAGGGATTTGTATTAAAATAAGTCTTTTAATTGTAATTTTTAATTTAGAATGTTGTTATAAACGTCTGGGTTGGTCGTTTGAATTTTCGCGGTTGTGGAGTTGAAAAATGGCACAAAACATGTGACGCAACTGGGTTCCAGAAATAGTTATAAACACAAGGTCGTCAGGGTAACTGGCGCGCCAGCCGGGAGCAGACGCCGAGTGTACACGCTTACGGGAGGAGGAGAGCCATCGCTGGTGTAGGAAGAATTCTCCTCGGGGATGAGCTCCACGGGGACGCAGCGGATTCTAGGGCTGTAGGGTATCTCGGTGAAGGTGATCCTGGGGCTGTCGAGCGGGGTGCGCGGAGAGCGAGGCGCCAGCGAGCCGGGGGTCTCGACGACGGGGTCGTCTTGCTGCTCCTGAGGGCCGCAGCTCAGCCGCAAGCCGCGACGGCGCACGGGCCAGGGCGCGTTTCCTCCGGACATTCCTTCGGGAGAATCGGGCTCGAAGCCGCCGCGGTCCACGCGGGTCCGCGTCCGACTATTTCGGACAATATTGTTGTACGAAGCAGCGAGACCGTGTGCGCGTGGGAGGACTACCGCAAAGCTCATCGCGAAGAATATAATTGACCATTCTAGCATGGGTTTCTGTTATTTATTTATAATAAAATGGAAATTTTCAAAGCATCATATTTTTAAATAAATCGAATGGGAATCTTTCGTCTTGTTAATCGGGTAATTGCGGCAAATTCTAGCGGGAATTCGAGGACTTTGTCACAGGAAATCAATCAAAGTGAGATCAGAAGGGAATCGACAGGCTCGTCACCACAACAACAATTAGTAATTCCCAACAAATGATGTAATCCGTTTGTGATATTAAATTAGGCGATAGCTATCGTCCGGTTTGTGCCGGCGCGTAAAAACACATAGAAAAGACGGCGTCAATTAACATTCAAACGTAAATCAATATTCTCCCGAGGAGTGGGGCGATCTTGTGTCGCCGGTATGTTTTGATTATTGCAGCATTGCCAAATAAATATGCGGCATCTAAATTGAGACATATCCGGAAAAATGGAAGATTAACCCTGAGTGCTATGGAATTTTGGCCATAAGCCGGATGACGTCACTGGATCGAAAATTGGGCGGGATCGTGTGGCCGGCCCTTGCGATACGTTGTCGGATTATGCAACGTGTTCATGGAAACGGAAAGCTTTTCCTTACGTTACGTAACACCATGGTTACCGTAGCGTCGAAAATACGCAATCGAACACATATGCAAATAAAAGCGTGGACCGATGGCCCGGGGCCAAATCAAAATAAAAATTATGTGCGCTGAATCACCGATCGATGTTGATCAACAATTCTCCGCATTCCAGGAATCGCACAGGCAAAGCGGCGGAACGGGGGGGTGCCAAAAAGCTCTGATCGTCGTTACCAGGGATATCAGCGGCGGGAACGACACGTTCCTGAACGAGCGGAATGTGGCCGTGGAGGTCCTCAGCAGCCTGATCGCTGTGAAGTGGACCATAGTTCTACTGAAGGTCAGTTCCCGATGGGTCGAAGAAGATCGATACAAGTCTTTGTCGGCGGACGGCATGCATTTTGGTGAGGCGGTTGGGCGAGGGAGGCCGGGACTCGACCTCTTCGTGGCGACGTCGGTGCGCGACTGGCCACCCTCGCCCGGGGGGTTGGGGGGCTCGACGGGGGCTCTCCAAGGAGGTCCCATACCGACTGTGACCTTCTCAAGAACGTGCTGCACGAAGACTTCGTCCCCATACACTCATAAACTCAATAGAACCATTGCATAATATATGCATAATAATTTACTTGAAAAATATAATGATTAGTTCCCATTTAGATAATAATTAATAATTAAACCTTCATTAAAAAATCGGTAAGTTTTATATGAACGAATTATCCATAAGTTTTACCGTGAATTTTGTAAATTTACAAAAAAGGTGAAGATCAGACCCATGTCAGAAAAATGTAAATCTCTTAAATGATCTAAGTAAAATATTGTTCCTTCAATTTATAAGGGATGATCGCTTTTAAACTACTTCTTCTACGAAATTCTACTAGTTTTTATTATTATTTGTTATATTATTTAATTTATTTATCTTCCTTCCTATTACATTGTAAGTTTTGAGGTATTAAGGTTATACGTAACGCCCCTTTAACTTCTTCATGAGGAGCGGGAGAGCGGATTCTGGACATGAACCAAAGTATCGCCTTCTGAAGACTTCATCATAGAGGTAAAAGTGGAAGGTGAATGTGGATTGGGAACAAAAAAAAACTCTCATGTCTCATGGATTAGGAGATCACCTAAAACATCCGAAAATGGAAAAAGCATCTAAAGAAGAACAAGACGAAGATTATTTGTTAATTGTGGTTTTATATAACGGATAATTTGTGCACTAATTTCATCAAAATGTCTGAAGACCACCAACCATTTCTTTAATAAACGACCACTTATTGTCATCTCACCACAAATTTCAGAAAAAATGCTGTTTTTTTCGCTAACATGCAATTATTTATTAATTAAAATCTGGGAAAAAATGGCGCAATTCGCACATCATCAATTGTAAGTACGATTCACGGTCGAGTGTGTATAATTAAACGTAAAGGGTTGACCGATTATTGAACGAGCCGTGGGTAATTGCCATTGTTGCGTGCAAATAAATGGTTATTTACAAAAAATGACATGAACTTCAAACACGGTTTTATAAATAATATGCAGCACTTAACGACAAACGACCCGCAGGTTAAAAAAAATATATATATGACATTTTATAAGATATGCGATAAAAATAAACACATACATTTTTCAGCAATATATGCTTTCATAAAAAAAACTTATTGCACAATGATTCTTGGAAACTCTGTCAATCGATCAATTGGTTGGAAACTCTGTCAAACTGGTGTCAATGTTGCGAATAGCAGAGAGCGCGATGGCCACCCCGTTAATATATGTGCGAACATATAGACAGATAGTGCGAAGAGGTTATCAATATATTACAATATGACGAGGCTGGGGAAATGCCAAAAACGTGATATTCAAATAAAATATTTTTTAAAACAAAGGAAGTATTATATGGCCACGTCGCGGGGTGTTGGATGGAGCAAATGCCGAATATTGGACCGGTCCGCCTCGTGGGCGGGGAAAAATATCGATTTTCCCCCCATTTTCAGCAGATTCCAGCCGCGACGATTCGCTCGCGACCTTGAGCGTCCGTCCGCAATGTGATTCGTAGTATTTTTCTTTACCTGTTTGAATGCGCGTTCCGCGGATCTGGTCGTTTCTTTGGCGAGGTGGGCGCGAGTGCCGGTGATTTCGCCGGCCCTCCTCCGCTGCTCTTCGCTCGTGCTGCTGTAATCAGTCTTCACCGAAGTCATGCGCTTTTCATACTTCAATGTATCCATGGAACCTGCGGCGACAACACAAACACATTGTAATACGGCGTCGCCGAATAATAAACAATTGCATGACGTCGACGTTTTAACACATTTGTCGCATGCAAGTGTTAAGGATGTGTAATTATGTTTTTGGTTAATAAAACTGATGATGTACCGTAGTGCTGCTTACTAGAGTTCAGCGAAGAGAGCATCTGGGGACTGTTGACGCCCGTCGTCAGCTGTGTCATGGGCAAGGACATGGATATGTCTGGCGAACCTCCAGGCGGCGGTGTCTCCGAATCCGGGAACGTGACGAGGGGCTCGGACGCGCAGTCCGGATCCGTGGCGTCCACCAGGTTCTCCATCGAGTTTCGCAAGCTGAAACACAACGGCACTAGTCAGTCGACACGTTCTCGGTGGTACGTGCGCGCTGAGAGCTCGAGCACGTTTATCTCGTGTGAGATGCAGTGCTGCGAGCAATATACCCGTGTCTACTTTCATAACACAATCAAATGTGACTAAATAAACATATGACTTGTTGCTCATGAATACGGTGACCATGTGAACTCAACAATAGACGATAATGTATGCAAAACAATTTTTAATTATCACCGTCGACTAGAGCTGAGAAACTTACATTATTTTTATCGTTCCGGTTCGACTAAAAAATATATCGATTCGATTCTAGTTTATTATTCAATTAATTATTTTTTTAAACATGTTCCGAACATAATAATGTTTTTTTCGATCCGTTATAAAAATCGGGGCTTCGAACCGTTATTATTACTGGATTTCATTCCGGTTCAATTATAAAAAAAAAACAGTTTTTCGATTTTTTTTGCTCCGACTTGGATGTTTTTATCAGGATCGAATTGAATCGAAAACCAAAAACAGCTGAAAATCATTTTCATGTCGGAACGAAACTCCGGAGTTGAGCCGAAAAGACATAACGGTTCATATCGGTTTATTATACTACAATTACTTTTTTACTACAATTGAATAAAACATATCGCTCGTAGTTGAACTAAAAAAACTAATATATTTTTTTTTAATTAAGCCGGAACGAAAACCGAACCGAAATATAAAGCTTCCTAACCCTGATAAAAATACAAAAAATATTTGTTGCTGTTGAAATTAATCCACGATCTCGCTTTTTTTAGCATTGCAACATCTAGAGGTTATTTACCGTGAAAAATCAATCAATCAATATTAATTTATTTTTCCAATCAACTTTTATGCGATATTTATTATCAACTGATTCAATAAAAAAATGGATATAAAGTCTAGATAAAAGTGTTTAAAAAAACAGTGTAAAAAGTAATTATTTCGAACGCTGTGAACCGTGTAAAAAGAGATGAGAAGAGATTCAATAAAAAACGTGGTAACATTACGAACATCCTGAACCGCGTAAAGAGAGAATCAGGTGTATACACACTTTTTCAGTACACTCAACTCTTTCTTACATGATCGATACTTTTCAGAAAAAAAAACATATAAAAAAGTAATATTTATTCCCTAAATAATTTAACACGTTTACTGCCAAACAAAAATTGTGAAAATTCGGGTTGGGCCATTAACAAATTTTGGTTGGATATTATGTATGTTATTGTAAGTAAGATAAATAATGTGTAATCGGGAGAGGCCATGGTGGCCATTTGTGCAAGAAAATCCAATGCAAACAGTATCCGGCGGTCCCTGGGTAACATTTCGTGTTATGTGGCCACCATGGCGCTGTGCGAACTTTAAGTGCCGGCCACATGTGGCCACCATGGCGGTAAATGTGTTAAATAGGTTTGATCTAATAATAAAATCACTTTTTAGCGTTTTTTTTTTGGAAAGTATCGAGCGTGTAAAAAAATAATTGAGTTTATTGTAATCTTTTTGATTCGTAGCTTCTTTTTATGCACGTTTCATCGATAATCGCATATAAAAAATCTTAAATCTTATTTTAATTCTTTTTTATGCCATAAATATATTCACAGATAACAGGCCTCAATAAAAAAGGTGTTAAAACAAACAAACAAAAAATAAGAATATCGTAAAACGTGTTATTACAAAATCGTGCAAAAAAGATATTAGATGTATACATTTTTTCAGATATTTTAAATGGGATAAAAAAAATTATCAAAAACTCTACACAATTTAGGTGGTAGGTATATTAATTTTACAAAAAAAATTGTGTAAAAAGTAACTGTTTATAATCGGCATTGTTGATTTTACATTGTTTTCGGAATTCGAAAATCTTTCAGGATTCAGATAATTAGCAAATAAATGATTTTCTGTACCGTATTAAATGTATTATCATCTTTAACTGCGATTTTACACGAATAATGTACTGCATAAAAATAAGCCTGATTCACAATCACAAAAAAAAATCATGGTCGCCCCATATAAAAATGTGCTAGTGCATTGTAGTATTTTCGACGGTTCACAGAATGTGACGAGACAATTTATTTATTTTTCCATCGAAATATTTCGCGTCCGGATTCGCGATTCGAAAAACACACAATAGAATAATTTACACGGGATCGCGATAATACTGTTTTGCTAAATCAATCACGTATGCAAATATTTCATTTATATGAAAAATTATTCTCAACGGATTTTTTGAGATGCAAATCGATGAGAGAGATGTCGTTTGTGTCGGTCGAGGTTACATAAACTGGTAAATAAATATATATAATAAAAAAAACAACACACACACAATAATAAGTTATGAGAGTGATTAAGATGCTGTAGAATAAATAGAATTCTTTACGCCATATATTCAAATCGAGATATTACTCATAGGCAACAAATAAAAAAAATGGCGCGAAACGTTCGCGATCTTTTTTTATTCATAGATATTAGTGTTGGATCAAATCATCAAATGTTAATAATAAAAAAAGGCTAATGAATGTTTATGGCGTATTGTAAAGTTTAAACAAAGACCGGCAATTAAAGAGATTTCTGCACGGCGAGTGTTAATGTAAACATCAGCATGCAAACACACATACACACGTGATACACATACATTTCGAGGACTTCGATCATCGACGTCATGTCGGCTTCGGTATGTATCGATCGCGAATATTTTTAGCGGGCAACACTGAACGCGATTCGAAAACACTTTACGCGCGAAATATACAACAGTTACGTTATCACCTTTTAAAGTTGGACAACGTTTTCATTTCAGAGATGGAGCTCTTTAGTTCGGAGAGGTCCGACTTCATGGAGTTGGTTTTCATCTCTGAGAAGTGATGGCCGCGCGAGGAAGCCACCCTGCTGCTGCTGGCGCTCGTGTTGGACACCATCTATAAACAGAACACACAGTCATTGGTAGTCGGTGGGCGACAGGGGCGAGCACGCATCATCATCATCACTACTCTACGTCTTATGAATGAGCAGCTGCGTGTGCGACACACTAGAAAATGATTGATTATTCTAGCACCGCGATCAATCGAATTAATCCTATTAATACATTAAAACAACTCGTCTTTAATGTCGCAGATGTAATGAAAAGCAATAGATGATTTACATATATCGAAAACCTTGACTCGAATTAAGATGCTGTATTCGTTTATTAAAATTAAAATCGTTGGCACTCCTGAGTGCCGGCATCAGCTAACACCGGCTAAACCAAAAAAAGAACATTGCGTAGCAGAAAATTACGTGGAAACGATAGTCAATATTCCCGATAGTCCATTCAGAGTTTTTGGCAACAGACGCCTATTTACGTTTCGCCGAATTTCGTGATTAGTCGGATTATGTCATGATGCTACGAATCGATGCTTTTTGCATCGTCGTCCCGACATTGCGTTCGCAGCAGGATTAAGGAGATGAGCTAATTAGAGATGGGGCCCCGACGACTAAATATAGGCTGCGGGAAAAACGATGATCAACATTGTCGGATCCAGTAATACGCGGCGGCGTCTGTTTGGAGGCGAGATAGACGCCGGTGAATCAGAACGAGGATAAGCCGACGGGCGTCGTCGTCTATTCGCCGATATGTAACACGAGGAAACGATGGGTCACCGTCGCGACGCCGCGACGAGGAAGACGCCGTGCAATCGTTCTGGAACGGAGACGGTGGATGACATTGGCGGCTATTTTTACTGCCAAACGCATTTGATTTGTTGAGTCAACCCTTCTATAACGCCGAAATAGATACCGTGCTATATAAAACTAGGCACTGATACAAATTTTGGGGTTAGGTTCTTTATTGTAATTCTGTAAATTGAACGAAATAAATACATGAATCATTTTCCATACGTATGTTTGATCGCACACTGTGATCTAGAAGGAAGCATTATAGGAGGGATTGCCGTACACGCCGCTCTATAGCAGGAAACGCTATATGAGGGTTGGTACTCCGATTAACGGAAAATTGAGAAAAATTGTTTGAGACGACTTTCGTACATACGTCAAAAGTAAAATTTTACAGTAAATAAATAATAAAAAAAGAGAAAATAATGAACCAACCCATTCTGACGGATTTTCAGAAACTATCATAATTTTCTTTGAAAGAAATTATATGTTTTTCTTTCTTATAAAAAATACTGTAAATCACATATCATTTCATAAGATAAAACATTGATATAACGATTTTGAACCATAGCATTAATGTACGGACAGGGCTCAACTTTCGTACAATTCGCTATTTCGCTCACATTTTAACAGTAGAATTTCACAAAAAACAAAAATATATATAAAATAAATACAAAGATCCCATTAATAAATACTCAAGTACGTAGGAGACATATATTACATTAGAATAAGATTTTACAAAAATAAAAGAAAAGATAGTCACCATTTTTAAGAGAGTGATCACAATACAGAGTCTGATCTCAAATACGTAAGACAATAAAAATATAGAGGATGGTACAGAATTCTCTATCAAGAAAAGAAGGTTCGTCTTTATAACGCATTTTTAAGAAATAATTATGTAAGAATGTCAAAAATAGCTTTAGTCGCAACACAGATTTTTGACGACGCGATTTTGTGTTCCCCGTTGTTAACGTGATAATTCTGTTTAAACATTCAGTCAATTTTTTCAGGCCAATTTTATAGATCTATTATATTATTCGTTGCTCCATATTCTTCCGCGATTACAGTCAACCCTCTTATAATATCGAGTTTTTTAACGCACGCGTGATTGTGTTATGTTGTCAAACAAAAAATACGATCTTTATTTCGCTCGGCACTGTATTACATATTTACAAAATATAATACTTTGATCTTGAAAATTTTAGCACTTGGTAGAAAACGGCGATATATACAGAAGCACTATAGGAGGGTTGATTGTGCTTTGTTAGGCGCTCTTTATCTTCGAGCTGGTGATTCGTATCGCAATTTTTAAACAGAACTATAAGAATACGAGATGTCGCTACTATCTCGAAAAGTAAAAAACTCAAATTTCGCAATAGATTATTTTTAATATGACATGAAAGTTTGATTAAGTCATTATTAAATATTTTATATTATATTATAATAGTTAATAAAAAAAGAGTAGTATTAAGTCGAAGAATTGCTTTTAGTCAGAACTGTGGTTATTTTTGTATGAAAAAATCACAGTTTCCGAAAATATTAGCACTTATTCATAGGTGTCATGAGAAGTTATCAACAAAGCTCGACTCAGTTTAAAATTCGCTAGTAAAAAATAAATAGTATCTCTTTTCCGAGTATCAGTCAGTAATATATATAAATTAACGCATCACGGGATGTATAAATATAATAAAACATCTCTAAACGCGAAGAGAGCGCAGATCGGAGCGGACGTGTTTTTGGCCGAAGGTAAAACATACATATTCATTACACAAAATTTGAATATTACATCATAAAAAGATTGTGATATAATCTATACACGTGTTGTCATAATTAATGTTTTTATTCAGTGCACGATCGCGATTAAATAATTTTTATATATTTACAGCGATACATTAATCAGTGCGATAGTAAATAAATAATAATCGATATTTTCATACGTCCAAAGATTCGAGATCGTACAGGCTGCGAGCCAAAAAGCGCCGTGTAATGCGAATTGTGAAAATAGAACTCGTGGTACGCGAGTGCCAAAACGCGGAAGATACCTGTGGCAGAATTGTTCGTGGTGTCGGATAAATATCGCGTACGTGTTCGTATTGAGACAAATGGTGATGGATATGAACATTGTGGACTGGAGGCTGCGTTATTTAGAGTCAAGGCCAGGTAGAAGCCCGCTGGCAACATTCGATCTGTCCTCACCCACGCCGGTCCACTTCAGGTGAGTTTGTTTAGAAGCGATGACAAAACAGATGGACGCCTATATGTGCGCAGCGTAATAAATGCTTTTTTTTATTTTCGGCTGTTTACAATTTCATCGGGTCAAAAGGTGACGATGATAAACGATTATTGGACTTCGTACTAATCAGCGAGAGTGAGACTCAGCTGGGAAAACCCCAGACATCACAATGCACAAACGAAACGAGTGGAATCAATGCAGAATTGTAGAGTAGATTGTCTGAATATTCGGCCAAAGGTCAACTGGATTCGCACTAAAATATCAACGTAATTTAATGATAACAATACAAAACATCGTTGTTATGTGCAGATCTCATAAAATTTATCTTAAACATCGCTAGATGGTGCGATATTATTCGAGCGTCGGTCGTCCGCCGCCGAGTTTTGCCAATCAATTGAAATCAAGACCCCAATTTAGATCAATTTAAATGTAGCATGATTTTCTTTTCTTCAACAGGTCACTAAGCTCGAATGTCGTATGTGTAATTTGAGATAAAAGGATCCATTGAACCAATTTTATATTCTGTCAAAAATTATCCGCATATAGAATCCGTTTTAACCCTTTAATCGCCAAGCCAATTATATGGATTTTTACCGTACGCCGTATAACATTTCAAATAAAATGAAACGGCTAAACATATCGACATTCTAACTATCTGTTGCCTGACGATCTCTGCGTGGTACGATTTAAACATTTATATTTATTCATAAATAAATTCGTAGTAGCGTTTGCCGTGGCGCTGTTGGATATCCGGTTTCGCGTGCCTGCACGCCTTGGCGTCTTAACGGTTAATTGACTTTTAGAAGACAGATAGATACATTGACACTTGACCCCTTATGGGTTTTGATCTCGATGGCAATGGTTTTCGGACTTCTAATCTCTCACCTTAAGTGCCTTACGATCACCCAGAGCTACAGTTTACTCAAAAGACATCTGGATCTCTCATAGTGTAGTAAGGACTCTCTTATAGCTGTATCTAAAGCAATCGTTCCCAAAGTAGTTCATATGGACCCCTTATGACCGCTGACCGGAGGTCTGTGACACATTAAAATTATTTTGGGGTACTTGGACAACGTGGTTATCAGTATCTAAATCTTTCAAAAACCAGATGAAGATTTATTTGCTTATTGTCAATACTACTCTTCGTTCTGACCTCAACCAAAGATTTGAGGACATTCTTCATTCACTTGAGGACATTCAACTCAAACGAATCCATACCAATAAATGATCAATTTATTGAATTATCCACCAATGGGTAGCTGAAATCAATATTTGGACAAGAATATCACAAATTCTGGTTACAAAAAGAGATCCCGTTTTTATATCTTATATTATAGGTAATGATGCAGAAGGTGTTGTTTGCGTTCCAGTCTTCTTTTTTGGTAGAACGTTATACGATTTATAGAGTTGTTTCACTCGGGAGTTTATGGTCAGGTTTTTGCTATAATTGGTCCATTGGCATATTAAGTTTGAGAACCACAGATATATCATTGTTAGATCTCAATAAAAACATGATTCAGACTGAGCCACGAATGCATCGCTGACTCCACTTCTTCAAAACATGGACATTCTTTTAGTTCTTCAACCAAACACAAGGCAATTTAATGGTGCAAGATGAAGACACTAAAAATAATACTTTGATGTATCAGAACGATGTAAACATTCTTTATATTTATCGTTTCAGCTCTTCATGAAGTTTTACAATTACTTTTTCAACAGGCTCTTCTTCATTTCCAGTTACAGGGAGTGAGTTCTTTCTACTAGCCGCCCCCAAAGCATTCTTAGCATAGTCTGCAGTATCAGGACTACGTTTTGAAAGTCTTCCGCGGCGTCATCTTCAGGACTAGCTTCACGCTTCCGTTGTATACATGCAATGTCAACAGAGTTTGCTCTTCTAGATCTTGTCTTTGATTGTTACTACAAGCTGCCAATATTTGACATATATCTGAAAATTCTTAATAATGCAGTAAGACGCTTATGATGCTGCAGTTTAACCAGTGTCATGGCTTGTAAATAATATACAATGCGACTGTCTACTATCTGTCGTCATTTCAAGTAGGTTCACAGCTGTACATGTCCGAGAAATGTCTTATGATCTTAGTAAAGATCGTAAGAAAGCAGATCGGCTGATTGAAGTAAAAAAAATGCGGGTGTATTTGTTATTTGCCATTCCAGCTTCAAGCTTTCTTCAAATGTTATTGTTGTGGCTTAGTCAGAATTCATGGGATTGAAGTGTACTTCTCAAGGTTTTAGTATTACCTCCAGCTCCATTACGATGATGTGATCAGATAATAACATGCACAAAGGTGGACATAAACATTGAACAAAAATGGACTCTGGAGTCCTGACCACCACCACCACCACAAGCGAAAGTTCATCCGTCTTCTTATTTGTTGTAGGGACAATTGTCGTGGATATGTTGACCGCTTTCTCCAAATCAACAATATTGAGGTTTATTCTTTCTTCATTGAGCAAAGCTCACTTTCTGCGTCTTTTGTCAATTATTTTTTACTTTAATTTATGATTTGTGAGTTGGCGATGGTTATATTATTAAAGAATAATGATTTTCTGTATATGTACATATAAAAATGGTCCATGATTAGTGTGTACTAAAAATAAATGTAT
Source organism: Philopotamus ludificatus (assembly GCA_022495035.1). NCBI lineage: Eukaryota > Metazoa > Arthropoda > Insecta > Trichoptera > Philopotamidae > Philopotamus > Philopotamus ludificatus. Next base: position 20,003 of record JAGXCT010037115.1, on the reverse strand, counting down.
GAAATATTTCCAAGGTATTGACCTGCGTTGTTGAACTGGTGACCTGCGCCTGGCTGAGCGTCGTCTGCGTCTGCGACAGCTGACTCAGATTCTGCCGCGAAGCGGTCAGGTTCTTCAAATTTTCCATTATTGTGGCGGCCATTTCGTTGTCGGGTCTCGCCTTCGTCGATCCAACTGTTGAAGGAAAATCTGCCGCCTGTGGACAAAGAACAGACACGTTAACATCGCAGACACGCACGTTGCCGGACAGTGTGTTACACAAGAGCGCCACCTGGCCATTGTTGCATTATTGCGTGTTTCGCGAGATAAACTCGGCCATTTCCCGGGATTCCCCCGCATGACTCACGACCGCCGCAGACGAACACATGGACGTGCGTGCGAATGATTAGATTCGCAATGTGCTCCTCGCGTGCACCGCACAAGGTCGCATGTATTGACGACACAATTCACGACCGGCACGATGTGAATTGTTACAAATGGATCGGCATTTATATTAGGACGGACAAGTGGATTCCTTTCCGAATCAATCGAATATACATGGACACGAATCGAATAACCAAGGAATGTTTTAAGCAAAATATATAAAACATAAACGAACCGTTGACCTTATATTTTTGTTTGAATGAAGATAATTCCAAGAAATACCATCACAACTGATCCACTTAAATAGAATTTCCGATTAAGATTGCCGTATAATTTATACGAACATGTCGAGAGTTGTTTTGTTGTTCAGAATTCAGGTCAACGTTGCCGACGACCACAATTCTAGGAAGTTCATGAAACGAAAAGTTAATTCAGTGCCCGGAATATGTTCAATATAAATATTTCGATGGAATGGCGCCCAAGTTTATTTTTATACGAATAATGTGTACATATATACTTTATTTACAGGACATGAAGTCAGTCTTCGCGAAATTCATTAGCGAAGGGTAAATATTTTATTGAATTTTACGATCGATTACCACTTGACGTCGAGGCATTAACCCCGGATGGTGTTTTTAAACACGTCAATGGACGGATATATGACGTTGTTCAAATAAAGCAAGTTGTTTTGGCCCTACATTTATAAAAAATAAATTTCATCTATTTTTAACCCATAATTGTAGGATTGGTACGTATTAGGACGTAAAGGAAAAAGTTCCGTTTTGCCGTATACAGAAGGTCGCTTTTCGTTTGCTGCGTAAAGATCACTTTGGGGCAGGCCTGTATATGCCCCGCTCGTCTATATTTTCTACTCGATTCGAAAAATAAACGACATCGTCACCGTTTTTCGATTAATGAAATAGTTTCTCGTAATAGACTTGTAATAATCTAATAAAAACAATGTGAAATTATTATATTATTCTCGATGTTTAATACATCCGCGATCGAAATTAAGTTAAGAACCCCTGCATTTATGATATAAATTTGTGTCATGTCAAATGTCTCAATAAAACATTAAAATGTCAATGTTTATAAACAGATGAATATATTTTTAATTAAAATTTTATTACATCTGGATTGCGTATACGTATACGTTACGTCTGTGTGTGTATAGAGGATTTATTCTGTCTGAATGGTGCATCCAGATCGCAAGTTACAAGACGCAGGCAACCAGCTGCAACGTACACATATGATTCATGCACTTGTTTACGTCAAATCAAGTGTTAGATAATGAAAAAAAAACGTGCTTTGTTCTTAGAGCGTTGCCTTTTTCTCGACACAGAGGGCGGCGCTTACCAATCATCACATAAATTGGCGATGATGTGTGATGATGGAGAGCCTATAAATAGGATGTCGCGTCGCGATGACCTGTTACGTCATTTACGTCACAAGAGCCGTCATCCACCCAATGAGTCATGGACCCTGACGGCTCATCTCGTAAACAATGACGCGTCTGGTGGTGAGCGGGCCCCCTTCGGAGTCGCTGCATCTCCGGCGCATCCTGCTGCACGCAGGCTGACTCATGGCCGCAAGCTTAACAATTGCGGAAGACAACAAGCGAGATATTTATTAACAAGACAATTAACTTTTTTACACGATGCGGTAAACCGCTAATTTGCATCGAATGATGCAAATTTTCACGTAAAAAAATGCCACATTTGGCAGTAAATACGTAAATAAATAATAAAAAAAATCAGGAAAATATGCATCAGGATGCAATATGATTTTTTTTTATCAAGGCTTAATTATCCAGCAAGGCCAACAAATTTATTGCCGATATTCAGGTGTTAACAGTACGCGTAGGTCAATTTTGGTTTAAAAAATGTGAATCTAAATCAAGACAACTTTCGAAATTCAATAATGACGTATAGATATCTCAATTTGAATCAGATCGTTGCTAAACCATCATAGAAGTATTGCAAAAAACTTGCATCTCCATGCTCCGCAGTAGTTACATTAACACTTTATGAGCCGCAAGGTTCATGGCATTTTTTTTCTGATGACGAAGTGGGGGTATGGCTCTCACGCCAAAAGGCGTGAACGGCTCATAACGCTTGGCACAGAATCACGCCAAAAGGCGTGAACGGCTCATAATGTGTTAATTAAATCAGAAAATTGATTTTAAATGTAGAATAAATAAAAAAAAATACGTTTTTTGTCAAAACAAAATTTATAATGATATGAGGCAGGATTCTATAAGTACAGTGAACCCTCCTATAGCGCCGAAATAGGGATCACGCCATAGAAACCCGCCATATATGAGACTAGCAATATTTTGTTATATTCACATATTTTAAATGATCTTTATTAGTTTTATTATTAATATTTTATATTGTTAGTAAGATTAAATCACATATTTACGAAATATGTGATTTAACCTTAAAAATTTAGCCTTTTTAAGGACTGCCGCACACTAGGCTCTATAGAAAGAATTGCTATTTGTATCTGATTATTGCCTTTTCAAGTTCATGGAGCATATTCTTAAACGATTCGTCATGGCGGCTCGAAAACAACCGCGTTGTCTGAAAGGGGTCTATTTATAAAGGAAAATAGACACCCAAGCATTTCAAGTCAACGACAATAAAGGTCATTGATTATTTATACAATTTATTCGTTAAGTTTTTTTCGACATGTAGGATTTATATTAAAATAGTTATTGGCGAAAAATCAAAAACTTTGTATCCCAAATAGACACCATCGGCACAACTAGGTTAAGGAAATGTGGCCGAAGTATTGGTCCTCATAATATTAATAGAAAAATTGAATAAAAATGTAAAAACCATTAGCGTCGTGATGCATGCCGGACATTTTTGCCTATTCCTGAGGACCAATAAAACATGAAAAGACGACGTTTTGTCAACATTAAATATATAAATACATAATCGCCGATGGAGCTAATAAATGCCATTTCTAAAATTAAGTTCTTTGAAGATAGTAGAGAGGAAGGCGAAAATTCCGCGTATTTTTCTTATCTACCATCGTACACTATGACTAATAATTATTTTGTATAAATAATTACGGACACGTGTATGCAGATAAGAGATATAAACGCGAAATTTGTATATTTTTACAATCAATCAGAGAGAAGAGCGTGGTTTTTCATCACGTATTTCGTCACGTAATCGCGTATTTTAATATTATTTACTCATAATATTTATGTAAAAATTATAACGCAGATTAATCAACCGTCCTTACATTATACAGATTCAATGTAACGCACGCATATTAATTTCATTGTCAATTAATTATGAAATATGATAAATACGAATCGTGACTTTCGACGTAATATATTCAATATGTCATCGAGATCATATTATAAATATATTTTAATAACCTTCGCGGAGATTACACAATGCGATCTCTTCAATTAACAGAAAAAAAAACATCAAAGCTTAATCAGATACGTGTATTTTGATTTTCGTGTGTTTTCAGCAAGACGATACATGCAGTAAAAAAACTGTTGGCAAGAAATTTAAAGGTAGATTTTTTTTGTTTTTGCGTAATTCAATCGTGCTTATTTTCGGAGAATGTCAAGAAAATTCAGTGGAGCAATTATAAAGCGTCTCGGCGTCCGACCAGAGATCCTTTGTGCTATATTATATTGTGTGTCGTCTGGAACAATTGTTGCAGTTACACAATCCGCGAACTGCATACACACCACGCACATTATTTGAATTCGTGACGGGCTATTTCCGTCACGTGACGAACATGTTTGATATCACTGTTTAACAATTTGCATACCTGACCGTGTCACGTCACGACTCTGCAAAAATTGTATTGAACCATCGGTGAAAGGCGGCGGAGATAACGCCGGTGCATTTATGTCGAACACGATCGATTGTGTTGTCGACGGAACTGTTGTCGGACAGACGACGAGTGCGCCAGTGGTCGATAACAGTTAACGTGTCCTACGACTGTTGTATTTTAGTGAATGACGCCAGAGGCGGCCATATATGGCCGTGACTTCGGAATTTGACCTAGTCGCTTTCTTAGGTAAAATGCAACTCCGGTCGGTCTGTGTCGTTTTTGTTTTTTTTTTGTTGCGTTCCGACATTATCGTGACAGCTTTATTGAAAAGGCGCCGGTGCACCGTTGCACATTGAGATTGCATAGTGCTGCAGTGTACAATGTATACGAGATTTTATAAGATTGCATACTGCTAGTCAGCAAATGCATTGTGCATACAAAAGTTAAATAAAAGTACCATATTTACAATCCAAACGACATTGAATTGCGATATGAAAGAAATCTTCGATATGATGTTGAACAGAATAACATATAAAATAAAAGATTATATATTGTTTAAAATACAATGAAAAATGTTTGATCAAAATATTCAATTTATATCAAAATAAAATTATAAAAACCAAACCCCAAATTTTGTATGGCTGCCTAGTCTTCTATAACGCGATTTCTCCTATCTTGAGTGTATTATCCAGATACGTAATGAATCATTCCAGCGAAATCTATGATTTCTAAGAGTACTTATTGACACTAACAAGGCGGGATTGTGAGTTAGAGAAATATTATATTGTTAATTATCGAGTTCTTAATACGGCAGATTGTACTTAACTTAATTCAAAGAAAACTGGGTTAAAATCGTCTATTGAAAGCGAGAGTAAATATATATATTTTTTTTATATTAATTACGTCAATGTGTAACATTAACATTTAGATTTATTCACTTCCTTGATCGGTTACACGCCGTTAACGCCCGGAGGCGCTAAATTAAGTATATGTAATTTACTTGCATGTAATTTAAAAAAATATCGATTGAGAAAATTCAAGTTTTTTCGTTTCGAAATTGTATCTACATATCATATTCTTCAAGTTATGATATTTAGTTTAACCCTTTAATCGCCAAGCCAATTATATTGATTTTTACCGTACGCCGTATAAACTTCAAATAAAATGAAACGGCTAAACATATCGACATTCTAACAATCACATTGCCTTCAAAAGATGTCCCTGCGTTAATTTTCATGTAAAAATATTATATTTATTCATAAATAAATTCGTAGTAGCGTTTGTCGTGGCGCTGGTGGTTAGACGATTTCCCGCGCCTGCACGCCGTGGCGTCTAAACGGTTAAAATTTGAGATGCGAATCACCAGTTCGAAGATAAAGAGCGCCGAACGAAGTATTGACTTCAGTGTTGCCATTAGGCAAAAAAATCGCGGCGTCTAACTGCTTAACGATTTAATAAAATAATTAATCTGTTCCATAAATAGTCCGTAACATCGCGGATCATTACACCTTTGCATCAAAATATTAAATAATATAAATACCCAATCATAATTACGTGTGGTTTTTTGGGTTCCATAATTTATCAAATCAATTACTTCCGAACAATTCGTTGAAGATAAATTTGTAACAGTCGCGAAATTGTTGAATTACAAAAAAACTCGCGTAAAAAAATAAAACATAAAAAAAATCGCCTTTTTTTGGAATATTAACGGTCGATTTAAGTGGCAATCGCTAATTTGAAAAAAAAATCAATGATACGCAATATTTTTCAGAACGCGTTTTCTGAATTGCATTGAATTTTCAACGCAAATATGCGTTGCAAATTATTAATTTTAATCATATAACTATGGCCACTCCAATGGATATAAATTTGATTCATAGGAATGTTTAGAATTTATTTAAAAGTAAATTTTTCGGTTTACGGCTCCCTTGATACATCAGATTTTTTTCAAAATTTTTGACCTTCTTGAGAAAAGCGAGCGCATAAAGATGGCGCAAAAATTTCGTGAAACACCGCGGCTCACACTTTGCGAAACCCTGGATTAACCGATCCGTCATGGTGACTCTAAAAGAAACGGGTCGTCCTAAGGGGGTCTATTATAGGCCCGGATTATTTCAATTTAGATATCGATGTATTCTTCATCAATATTTAGATATTTTTTTAAAAAAATAGATTATTCTAAGAATAAAAATAGTTATCCATGATATGCTTCATAATTTGGATTTTTAACTAATCAATATGACGCATAAATGACACGCACACTCTCAGCCGTCGACTCAGAGTTCAGAGTTAACGTGTCACTATGACGTTTCAATCGCACTTGGCACATCGTACTGGATGCGAGCGAGAAAAACATTGCGCGCGTGACAACAGAAGCTAATGTTGTTGTTTTGATTTATTTTTCGCAATTGCGGACAATAAAGGTCAATGATTATTCATAATATGTATTCTTTAGACGTTTTTTATAGATATATTTGACTGTATTCTCAGATTAATTCAAGATCTATAGATGCCTTCAATTGGGTCCAGAAAGGAATCAGTAAAAAATCAACGAGCTGGTAGAAAGCGTCGGTAGTCCGTCGACGGAGGTTCTCGCTCTCTGATCCAAACGGATCCTCACAACGTGCGCAATAATTAGACGCGAATCAGTCATCCGATCGCTCTCCGGCGGCGACTGTGCGTATCCGGGTAAACACTCGCCGACAGATAAACATCGTGCGGTTCCTTCTGAACTAATTTACGCGTTAGAAGAATGCGGTGCACCGGAGGCGCGCACCTTTGACCCGCGCCGAAGATAAGCAGAGTCGGATCGCCATTTCTTTGTGGTCTGCCGTCCGATCGACTGTCGCTCCACAATTTGGCAACGCGTCGCGAACGATTGTGCAATAACCTACGTCGGCGGTGCCGCCACCATTTAGGTCATGTTTGAAGTCACAATCAAAACAATATATAATTATTTTCATCCGAGAGAGTTTACGGAATGCGCCGGTCGCCGACAATCCGATCCGCATTTAACGGCGCAAGAAGATATCCGCGCGCTCAAATTTATGATATCCATAAATAAGTTATCCTCAAGGTAAACAACGTTATATTGAAATTATATTTCTTTGTTTATAAAATTGTTTTACGATCGGGACGCATCATTATAACATTGTTAAAAGCTGTCCATCAAACAATTTACAGGGTCATATACGACCGAAACAAAAAAAAATAATGAAATTGCATACGTATTTAATTTTATCGCCCACATGTTTCGTTTTACAATACATATGTGACTCTGGGAGGTTTTCGACGTTTCCGTGCGTTGCTCCACGTTTCGTTTGACGCTTCGAACGCCGCGGAAAAAAAAAACGTGCTCGAACTGTTAACGCCCGCCGTCGGTGGAATTACCTCCATGTCGACGGACGGAAAAGTCATCTGCAGGTGCTGCAGCTCGGGCGCACGTCCGGCCCGGCGGCGAGCTGGAGGAGGGCGGAGGGAGCGGGAGGCATCGGGGCGACGGCGCGCTGCCGCTCGCGCCGGTCAACTGACATGGTGAATGAATCGCCAAGGTCTCCGCGAGCTGCCTCTGCAAGAGCCGTCGAGTCGCCTGCGCGCGCGCATGTGCACAGGCGGCCGCCCGACGCGTACGACTGCCAAAAAAATACGAGATCGATGGATCGCAGCCATTTATCTATTCGAATTGCATTCGGCGGAACGGCCACGCGAGCGCAAAGATCAGAAACCGGATACCGAACTGGATCTGACCCAACGGCGGTCGCCGTTCTTCCGCGGTGTTTGCATGTGCCCGACGAGATCGTACAGGAAAAACCTGAAAATAAATATTGTTTGCACGGAAGCTCAGGAAAACAGGACGCAACGATCGCAAATCAGAAAAGATGTTATGGAAAATTCGACTAAATCTATTCTACAAATAGCAGATACTACATTTAAAAATAATATGCAAACTTCATAAACAGGATGTGTGGATACCGCATCATTTAAGCAATACGGGTCGAATGTGCCAAGAGAAAATTTCAACATTTCTTCGAAGGAACACTCAGAGAGCCGGTCCCGCGTTAGCGCGGAAATTTTCGTAAGCGGCAAACACCCGGTCCCGCACTAACGCGGGTTCACACGTAACGTGTTATCTAATGCGCTACACAATGCTTGTGTTTTTGTGATTTACGACTCGACACAGTTCCATCCATTACTCTGCATACCCTTTGTAAAATATATGACATATGTATGTATGGTTAAAAATTGTCTTTGAAATAAATGCATTATTTGGATCAAAAACTTTCCAGTACTTACACATCGACTATGTATGTATTTAACAATAAGAGAATTCTGAAAACAATTGCAATTGCACGTAAAGTGCTTCTCGTAATTATCAAGACACGTCTATCAATGAGCTAACGGTATTCGGGGGTTAGTGCTAGGCAGTGTATAGCAATGTGATTTGCTATGAAATCTCCCACCATGATACTTCACTAATTTATGTGAGGGATGAGTTTCAGGATATATATATATAAATAATTCTACAGTTTGGGATTCGCTAGGATGCATAGAATGATTGTAGGCAGATTCAATTGTTTTAACAATGTTGTTTGAACTACATAAAGATATCCATTTGATTTTTATCGTTTAAATTACAATAAATCATCATTTTCACAGCTAGAAAGTTTTATTTCTAATCTAAATATTCTAATAATCTAATATAAGTATACAGTTATTAAGCATTTTTAACAGAACCGATAAAAAGTGCGGGTTTAGATGTAAGTTTCGCCTGAAAACAGCGAGTGCTTGAGTGTTAATTGCTAATGAGCGCAGATAGTATTTAAATGGGTGACCATTCTGAATATTTCTGAGTAACTCTGGTCAACAGAGGGGTGGGATGAAGGCTGACGAACTTCATTACACAAAAAAATAATTGTCAAAAATATAAGCTGGAAAGCAACGGAAAACCACTGCACTATATATACCCATGAAAACCATGTACACGGTCCTCCATAAGGTAAATCATGCACACGATCACGTTCTTCAGAAATGAAGGAAAGTGTCGCAAGACATAAAAAGTGTCGGAAAGAAACCAATGTCGCAAAAACAGTGGCTTTCCAAAGGGCGGGTTATCAAAAAGGTCATTTTATCAGTATGGTGGAATTGTATAGGAATTATTCATTTTAAAATTCTTTATTATGACCAGACAATAACGGCACAGTTCTATTATGATAAGCTGGAACGATTAAATGATGCAAATCGTGGAAAAAACCCCAGAATATATAATAGAGAGAATATATTTAACCATGTAGAAACATATATAAACCATTGCTTATAGATAACATACATATTGTTACGACAATGTAAGTTAACCAAGACTGGGCTAAGTTAGTCGACGAAAGCTATATATATAGGGCATTTTTGGATGCCCAACAAAAAAGCTTGGGATCGTTTTTCTACCGCGCAAATCAAGGGATGAATAATATAATATATTAAATTGTGCAATGTATATATGTAAAATATGTTTTTTTCTGAGAATCGAGCAAATAATTCGTTAAAAAATAACTAACTATTTGTTATTTTAAGTGGGTCGCGTTATTTCAAAACCGCGTAAAAAAGAGTCGAGTGCATATTGTTTTTAATAATTGCATAGTGGTTGATTGAATCATGCCCATATTTTAATCACAATTAAATTAAGCACACAATTGGCTCATGATCATGAGGTTAATCATGTGGTCGGACAAATGATTATATTAATAATATGCAGTAGTGAATTATTTTTTAATTTAAAATTAGTCACATTTTACTATCGTACATATTGTAAATAACTTGTAAATATAAGACTGTTGAAGACGATTCTTTTTTTAATTTTTTTTATACAAAGACGTGCTGTATCTTTTTTAATTGCCTTACGTTCTTAAGACTATACTCATTAATATTTAAATGCATAAATAATTAAATTTGATATTTGTACGAAATAGGGAATTGTAAAAATTGTAAATTATAAAAGCGTATCAATATCAATATAAAAATAATTGGAGCAATCTAACCCGGTGTTGTTATTTACAATTTAGTGCTTAAGTTGGTAGCACTTCGCGGAGAAATTCAAGCGCAAAAGTATCGGATACGCCTCAATGTATACAAACGAGAAGAGTATAATAAAAGCTTCGTTGCTGCTGTGCAAGCAACGATCCCGCCGCCCATTCTAATAATAGCCGAGTTGATGTTAGTTTTCAGCTGCAGCATGGAAGTCTGCTATTTTTGAAACGTCAAACCTGGCGGCGGCAACGGACGAGCTCATCGCAGCCGCGCGGCGCCGTTGCAACTGCGTCTCGCTGTGCGCGCCGCGCATGCGCGCTACTTTTGAATCCGAAAGTGACAGACGACCGGGGTTGCCAGCGCGGAAAAATGCAAAACGTCAAAACTGACACTCGCAAAATTAACGACGAATTAATCGGAGTTTACCTCCAATCGAGATGACCGCAGAAGACATCCGTCCGAGGTTGATTGTCGTGTCGGTCTGAGGACGGACAGCGCGGTGCAGGACGGTGACTCATTGAGAATTGCACGATTACACCCGCGTTCCGAGAAGATACGCGTTTGTACGGAGAACGCATTGGGCTGGAATCGGTTGCATCATCAGGTTTACGGGATTACGGCGCGTGCCGGCGCTATCTTTGTAGCCATTGTTGTGATGTCAGTGTGACGTCTGAATGAAAAATCATTACATTTGTATACATAGCACAGTTTTCGGATAAGATCGGTCGCACAGTAGCTGGCGGATAAATCGCACGTCAATCAAACGGCATTGGCAAATTGGAGCCGAATAGATTTCAATGAGAGATCATTAAAATATATATATATTTTCGACGTGTATCGCCCCTAATAGGCGATATGTCCGGAAATGCCTTCTTGTAACCGGTTACGTCGGGTATGTAACGGAATTTTTAAGCGTTTTCATCAGTGGAAGTGGAAGATAAAAAATGAATTCATGCACGCGAGTATTGCACATTAAATTAATTAAATAAAAAAATAATATGAATAAAAATCGTGATGTTTTTTGTTGTTGTTATAATCAAAACATATTTCAGATAATTTCCACATAATTCATAGATTGACAGCCAATGATGCGAATATTTTTTTCTCCATCAATTCGTTTGTATTATGGATCTGTATAAAAATAATTAACGTATGTGCATAAATTATGTAAAACGATTTGTAAGCAATGTTAGTATTATTAGAGGTATTAGAAATGACTCACGTATAGTAAGAGAAGTTTTCTCATTCACAAGTCGCGTATGCGATAAGGCATAGAGGCTGTGACTCACCGCGAAGAATGATTCATCCGCCGCGGTGAAAAAAACTCATATATACAGGATCTACCTGTTAGACCAGGACATTGAGGGTCAATAATGCCAGATATTCTATTCGCAAAAACAAGCTTAAATCTTGCAGATAACGTCCCACGTATTCGAGGGCGTTGTGCGGTTTAAACGGTATCGACGAAGGTGTGTACGTTGCATTATGTAGTCGAAAATTCGGAATCGTTAATAATAACGGTTCCGAGGATTGTGATCAGGGATGCCAACCGTGCTGATTTTTTTAAAATCATATCGGTCTGCAGCAAGGCAGCTTGTAAATATTATGATAGCACGACGGAGGTGTGGGTTTTCTGCCACTTTTTAGCATTTGGCGGACTTGACTCTGGTGACTCAGTCGTGATGTTTTATGCAATTGAGTAAATTTATACTACAGTAACCAGTTACGTAGTAATACATAATTCATTCATAAATGCCGTGCATGAGTCAAGACTGAAGTGATTCCCGAGAAGTGTTACTATCACATTTCAGAGACTGACGCAAAAATTACACTAGAATTAGCACATTCTGCATTGTAAGATTGCTTCAATAAGTTATGATACATAAGTGCATATTAATTTAATTAATTATATATATATGGCATCATTAATTAAGATGAATCATGTTGCTACAGCTGACATATAAAAATGAGAGATAACTAGCATCACTTAAGACGATGCTGACGAAAATAATACTATACAATACAAAAATTGTTAACAACCTAATTACCAATTAACTATATTCGATGTCTATTTATTTTCTTATGAGTAGAAGTATTATGCTCTACTGCTTTGAGAAGGAAAATCCTAAAAAAATAGTTACGATATTTAGGTTTCTTCTTCCTCCTTATCAGGGGATCTCTATTTTTGGAAAAGTCTTTCCCATGATGAAAAAACCGCTATTACGCTACAAGGTTAATGCTACTCATCACGCCGGAATGCCTACAGAAGAAAATAGCGTATACCGAGACAAATGACCTCCTTCTTGCCTGAACACTGTGGGGAGGGTTAAATCAAATACACGTCTAATACCAGAAACAGCCAAGAGAAGGAAACCTCTTTACAAAAAAATTACAAGTCGGGTTGGAAAAATAAAGAAAAAAACAAACCAGTAATTTTCTTGAGTGTTCTAAAATATAGGAACGTTATTTTTTTTAAATGGGATAAATTAAAGCATTTTTCTAAAAAAATAAGTTACGGAGACATTTAGGCTGAGGCATCGTAACGCCAAAAACTCTTTTCATGTATCCGCAAAATTCAAAATTCCCACATATTATTTTATCAAGCCATGGAAAACGGCATATAAATCCCATAAAGAGGCCTAATTTCGTTTTTTTTATGACCTGAACCTGACCTGATGTGAGTCCTTGTCATCTGGAGGGCACTTCACCATTTCCATTACTTTTGGGCTTCCTCCATCCAACTACCTGGATTCCAGTAGTGGCCCATCCGCTTTAATGGTTACCCTACAGGTTTACTAGGATATTTTCATACGATTTAGATCACCAACCCGGAGGATGCGGACAGGGCCGATTCCTAATTCTTTTTTACATGAGTTGAGTGGTACGGTCATCTCCAGTAGCATCCAAGCCATCGAACCGAGCCGGATATTGGCAATCAACCCTTCAATAGCGCCGAAATAGGGATCACGCTATAGAAATCCGCTATATAAAAGACTAGGCACAACTACAAAATTTGAGGCTAGGTTTTTTAAATTTTATTTTGTAAATTTAACGAAATCAATACATCAAACATATTTTAAATGACCTTGTTCTAATTTTAGTTTGTTCACGCGTGCATGGTATATTATTTTGTCAATTAAAGGGCATTTAGCTTTAGCCTTATTAAACAGAAACAGGCAAGAGCGCTGTCAGCGCTACCAGCGTCGTGTACTGGATGGATGCGGGGCGGAAACGGGGTGGGGTCTCGTCTCTAAGCGCTGCGACTCTCTACTGCCGAATCGTAATGTTCGTTCATTCGAATGTATTTAATTTTGAATAATATATTTAAAGTGATAGACTATTCTATATTATCGACGCCATCAAAACATCAAATACGGACGGAACAACTTCAAAACGGCGTCGAAAAAAGCCTTGACTATAATCAATTTCCCTATTATTGACATTGTATAGATAACAATTTAATTGGTTCGCTGGAAACCATTAAGTAATTGTGCAAATGCCGTTTTCATGCAACGGAAATTGTCGCACAAAGAGGTGCGGTTCGTTATACGACCGATACGAGTCGCTTCGGAGTTTTAGAGGACACGACCGAATAATCGCATTAACAATTAGAGGCTTTTCGAAAAATTAGAAAAATAAGAGCCGGCAATCAAACAGCCGCTGTCAGTGTGCGACGGATCGAAGGCGACGTGAGGCACGTTTACCTTATCAGTCGTCGTCAATGCGACGTCGCGATAGTATCAGAGGAGGCGCCTCAATTAGGTTGTAATCTGGAAACGGCGACGATACCGATATTCTCATTCCTTTTTATGAAACCAACAAGAGTTATGAGGAAAATTGGGCTTTCATGTGCGCCGCCAACAGACGATCCACTCGAGTTGCCTGCGTCATAATTACATGTGCGATCGATGCATGTATAGGTGTAATGTTTGCATATGTAGATTCAGCGGAAAAATGACTAAATTTTATTAAACAAGCCGTTTCGTGGACATCCAACGGATTGTATCATCGTATCGGCCACTGCCACATCACAACAACAAATAATATAATATTATGACAAAAAAATATTATGTAATATTTTTATTAATCTACTAGACTGATTACGGATATTATTGAGATAAAAATAAATGCATGACTTATTATTAAACGAATAATATGTGTATCTTAGATTATCGCGGACGATTATGTATCGCAACTACCGTTTTCACTAATACTTTCATCGAATGCTCAATGAAAAACAATGAATAGATCTTTACTTGACTGATTTACAAAAAAAACCAACATATGCATTGTTTGAGATTCTATCATCCTTCAAGATATTAAGCTCCTCGAGATAGAAACGTTTATACGTTCAACAATGGCATTCTTAGCACCGTCGCCAGAAAGCATCACCTATGCTTTTACACACAATTTTTGAACTGCATATAAAAATTGAGAATTTGGAGAATGAAGATAACAAACTCTTCTTCTCATATCTGTCTCGCAATTTCCGTTATTCGTGAGTAAGCACTCAATATAGATAAATTCTTCGAATTCAGTAGGTTATCTTATTACTAAATGCTTCTATCGATTTTTATCAGCTTACTTTTGTTCATGTTTTATTCTTCTGAACAGTTTAACCTTTTCCTTATCAGTTGAAGATTCATTTCCTCATTTTTCTGATTCCTACTTCCTAGTTTTCAATGGTTTTTATCTTAACACTCAAGCACCCGCTGTTTTCAGGCGAAACTTACACCTAAACCCGGTATCTTTTTATCGATCTTGTGATTTTGCGCTGCTCTTTAAAATATGCTTAATTACTTTTTTCCTTTTGGAGATAATTGGGCAAAAGAAAAGTATTAGTACGTATAGTATACTTATATTAGGTTATTAGAATATTTAGATAAGAAATAGAATTTTCGAGCTGTGAAAATGATGATTTATTATATTTTAGACGATAAAAAACAAATAGATATCTTTATGTAGTATGTAGGTAATTTTAGCTTTGTAATAAAGGATGTGACGGGTTGTACCACACAAATATTCCAAAAAAGTTATTTTGTTCAATGGATAAACAAAAACCTAAATTCGTTAGTAAGTACTGGAAAGTTTTCGATTCAAATAATCTATTATTTCAAGGACAGTTTTTAACCATAAATAAATACATATGTCATATATTTTACAAAGGACATGCAGAGCAATGAATAAAACTGTGTCCAGTCGTAAAACTTTAAAAGAAAGCCTTTGTATGGCTAGAATGCTTACATTTAGTGTGAACCCGCGTTAGTGCGGGAGCGGGTGTTTACGTTTACGAAAATTTCCGCACTAACGCGGGACCGGGTCCTTGAGTGTTAATATACCACTATCGGTAAAATATATATGGAGAAAGATTGGATGTCATTATTCAGGATGTGCTATATATCATGAAGCGTGACTTGAGGCTGTATTTTTATTCATCATTCATCTTAAAATTCCGCAATAAATCCCCCAAATTGTTTTGAAGATTCGTAAGCATAGAGAGTCTTAGCTCGAGAGTTTTATCATATTTTTTTTCATTATATTATTACTACAGAAGATTATTCTGATGAATTTCTTCTGTAGCGCCTTCCACAAATTTCTTTTAGTCGTTCTTCTCTACATAATGGTAGATATTGAGAATATTTATGAATCTGATCCAGTCATGTACCACGAATAAATGGCTGTGGATCGATAATAGTGGATCGATGAGGCATGAGCTAGACAAAGATTGGATGCTTTTTTCATGGAGGTAAGCTAGTATTTTTTTCGTGGCAGATTGATTTCACGCATCTGACTTCTAACTACTCCTATCGAATATTAGCCAATTTTTTATTGATTAAAAATTAATTTTCCCGTCATTTTGATTCTCATTTCCTAGATTTTCTCATTATATGCTCCTGATATCAATCCAACGACTTGAGGCCGTATTTTTTCGTGGCAGATTGATTTCACGCATCTCAAAATTTCGCTATTAATACTTCAAATTCAACGCTTTGAAGACAAATTCGTATATTCGGGACTCTTTCTGGACTATAACGAGCTATATAAACGCAATTTGATTAGTGGGTGACGTGTGATCTCCCAAATTATTTTATTATCCAAGGGCACATCAATTCTTAAGACATATTTGTTGTCCATACCACTGTTCGGGGCAATGAACTATCACAATTATCGTAAATATGTTAATTTTTCGCATCATTTTGAAGATTTTTTAAAATTATATACAGGGAGGTATTGAGAATACCAAACAGATTATACACGTTTCATTAATTTTCGATGATTATGAATGAAATTCATATCTTGAGGCGCTGAATCATCGCGAGACGCCGATAAAACTGTTTATAAATATTGATTTTGAGTACCTGTTTCAACAATCAGTCAAAGTTCAATAATATATATCATTACTCATTGTTATTTTGATACAAAAATAATAAGAATACGTCATCACAAGACGTCGAACAACTAAAAAAAGACTGATGATCACGATAGGAATCCGACAAGATTACACGTAATAATTGTTGTTTATTGTTAATTTTAAGTTCCAGCAGGATATCAGGACTTCCACTCTTAATGGACAATAACGATAATTATATAAGACGGTGGGTGGTTGGTCGGTTGTCTGTCTGCTAGATTATCAATGTCCGTCCACCCACATGGTTGGTCCGCACCACAACCGCAACTTCCAGTATCGTCCTCTCGAGTGTCCGGATGTATGAAAAAGTAACTCAAGTTCAAACAATTCGAATTAGACCGCGGTGAATACGTTTATGGTAATCGCTCACATGCCGAAGAAGTGGTCGACGATAACAATCGCATAAAAAAATTATATAATCGATCACATGATTTTATCGAAAAATATTTAAGTGATTATGATGCGATAATTTATAAATAATATATAAGAGTGATTGAATTATATTTTAAATATGTTTGCGTATATTCCGTGGCTTATTTTGCAGATCCCAAAAAAAAAATTAACAACGTCCCTCCGCCCACCGTCTCCTTTGTGCTCATGACAAGTTTCAACGGTTGAAATAGTCGAGCGTGTTTTGCTCCGAGACCTTTGTGTGACTTATCTTCTGAGCGGAGAAAAAGTGATGCAAATTAAATGATGATCGATGACAAAGCCAAAGTCGAGGAGGCGTCGACCTTGAAAGACCTAACGCGAAGAACAGGTAGAACGTATCGCATTGATTTTTTCGCATTGTCGCTGCGATCATTGCTAACACGTCCATTCCTACTGATTAGGAATAGAGGAGAAGAAAAAAAAACACCGCTCATATTTGTATTACGTGTCGGCAATCAATATTTATAATAACTACCGTTTGTCAGATACGATTATAATAACCGATCGATTTGTGCGGCCACGAATTCCAGTGCGAATAATTCTGCCGATACTTCCAACGAGTGTATTTATATATTTACGTTTATTCACTTTTGCAGTTTATTTAGATAAGCGCTGAAGTGTAATTATTTATTCAGGACGCGGTCGTAAATATGAGTGCTTGGCAACGCGGCATCAGTTCGCGTCAACTTACTCCTCTCCAAGAATTTTAAAACTCAGCAAGGATACACATAAAAAAAATACAAGATGAAAGACTTCGAGTATAAATAATGGATTTCTACCACGATTTGCAAGACGTCAACATGTCACACGTATTAAATACGATCGAAAAAAAGCAATCACTATTGCATTGGAGTCTTTATGATCATTATGGCATGGATCAGATAAATATTAGATGCCGCTTTCATCTCTAGAGACGTGCTAGCATGTCCTCTATATACTGAATCGTGCCGTATAACATGAATTTTCGTGGCAGATTGATTTTACGCACCTCAAAATACTGCAATAACACCGCTTTGCTTTTTTCAGGCATACAATCTTAGCTGTAGAATTTTATCGATGACGTTTCGGTGAGATATATTTGTTCTAGATTCACATAGTTTCGTATAGTTTGCTTTGATGACAAATTTTGATATTTGGTATACTGTTTGGACGATAATGGAACATAACAAGCCAGATAAACTCAGCTTGAATGAGCTACGTGACGTGCGACCGTAAGATTATCGCTTTTATTATTATTAAACGTTAAATATTAGACTACAAAAATATGGTTAATTGTGTAAATTGTTTATGGAAGGTGCTAGAAGAAATAGGCGCACCTTTACATATTGTAAATCTTATCAGAAGGCTGTATAAGAACGACACTGCAATAGTCACAATGGATTCGAGATCGTTGGAAGAGTTTTCAGTGCTCGAAGGTGTGAGACAGGCTATATATTCTCCCTAGATCTATATAAACTGAAATGGGAATTATAGCATGAGAAAAATACTTGAAAGCTAGGAAGGCGGATTATCAAATTAACAAATTTCCAATCTAAAATAGTTGAATGGGAAGGTAAGAAGCCATCATCGTCTTCCGTATCTGGATAGATTATAATTGGAACAGAGGGTTGAAGAACTAATATATCTAGTATCATTTTAAATACGGCGTAGACACCTGAACTAGAAGAAACAATAGCCTGAAGAAGCTCGTTTCGTTTGGAAACGTACAAAGACGCAAAGGAAAGGGTAGGGTCCTCATCTGCTGGAGCGATCAAGCGAAGACTGTCATGGGCTCTATCGTGGTAGCTGCGATTCAAGATGCGGAATCAGACATGAGAGTACCGACTCACGAAGAAGAATTGTTTATACACTTTTTTCATTTTTTTCATATACAGATCAAAATGTTGAAGATTAAGTATCATCAAAATGTACGTGCACTAAAGAGAGTAAGTTTCGGTGATATGGACATAGAGACTTCATGAATACACAGGCTTAGAAAGAATCTCTGGTTATAATAATGTTATTTTAGATAACTGAAGACCAAGTTTTGGATAATGTTTACTGGAAACTGTAATAGTTTGAAGTACAGTTCTTTAGAAGCTTCATATCGAGAATTATCTTGTTCTTGCAAGAAGAAAAGAATACTTTTGAATCGAAATACAAAGTTTGTCCAAATGAGGTCTTATGTCCACGCTTTTTAGGCATGAAGCATCGATAGCAACGATAAACCTGTATTTAAATAATCCTTTTTTTACTAGCGCGTTATCAAAATGATAACGCCGCAAGTCTCTACAAGATTAATGTATCAAGATTGGTATAAATTATTTTACAACATGCAAGTACAATAAATCAATATTGTTTTTTTCCTGAAAGTATATACTTTCAGACGTCATAATCAATTTAGCCGCGGTGACTAATTATAAATGTGGCGTCGAGCAAAAAAAATCGCTCTAATTTCCGGATCAATGAAATACCGTATATTCCGACAAACAACACTGTCGTCTGATCAAACATGATTTTTCCCAACATGGAGGTTGAATTTGAAATGTTGAAAATGCTGGTGGCCGCGCGCATGTTTTCATAGACGAAAGACTCATTGGTATCGCCAGCTGTTTAAACACACACGTCGTATAAATGCTAAACCAATTTGCAACGAAGTCCATTTATATTGTACCGAATGGAGAAAGTGTGCAAAAATGTTTATCGCACAATTAATAATATTTATTTCGACACGGCGGTATTTTTTTTTTTTGCCTTCAGCAGACTCGATCCCGGCGAAAGTCGCGGACCGGCATTATATTTATTTGCACGCATAAGGTATACCGTGTAATATTAATATTTGCATATTAGGAATTGAATCCATATTATGAATCGGTCGAAGGACACAGACGCCCACCTCGTATGACACTCTGATACGGACCAGTTCGAACCTGTCCAGTTTAGCAACATTTCGCACAAAATTGTAAAAAATATATATATATATATATTAAATAAG
>JAGXCT010037114.1:65931-107694 GCA_022495035.1 Philopotamus ludificatus | reverse complement strand
TATTTCAACTCAGCGCGTAATTCGGGGTAGTGTAATTGGGGGTTCCACTGTATTAGATATTTACAACGTATGTAGTTTGACTTTGAGAAGTTAATGTTTTGTAGAAAACGGCAAACTAAAACGAAGAACTATAGGGGGGAGAGCCCAACACGCTGCTCTATAGCAGCAAGCGCTATAGAAGGGTTGACTGTAATTAATATTTCAGAGAATGATTGAAACCAAAAATTAACACATAAATACCTAATGCCTTAAAAATCGTATGCATCGATTTCCTTATCTTAATTTGTTCCACGACCTATACAAATAGAAAAATATTTTTTACTGTATTGTGATAAATATCGCTGGAGCGTTTTTCGACTGTGATTCACCAAAAAATGAACATAACACGCCTAGCGAGGTAAAGGGGCAAACAGCTGCTGACCAATAGTTTATAAGTGCACTTACATATTTTAAATGCACACTTACATATTTTGAGCTTGAAAATATTGCGTTTTTTAAAATAAACGCTATAGAAGGGAACGATATACAAAAAACCGCCGCAAACGCTATAGAAAAAAACGTTATAGAAGTGAACGCTATAGCAGGTTTGACTGTATATGAAAAGGTAGGGGATAACTACTGTACAAAAATCTGAGAAATGCATCCATCCAACTTTAGAATTATAGTAAACTTGTCAGTGCACAAATTTTCAGTGCACATAAATTTCACTGCATTATACACCAAGAGGCATTGTGTGAAAAAGTGAAGCAGATCCTACCACTATCCTTATTTTCCAACCCCAACCATGAACGTAAAAGAGTTGAATGGCGCATCTTAATTCGCATGAGAAATAATTGGGGCATACGAGGCAGAAGATAATTTATTCAGGAAACTCAATGATTTTATAAATGAACTTGTACATTAATGGCCATAAACGCATCTAATCTTAATCCTGTTTGTGTGCGTCTATTTCTGACTAAAGTTTTTAGCCCATCAGTGAAAGAAAAACACCGTTTTTTTCGCGCTGGAAGAGATCTCCAAGTAAATTTGTAACAGTTTTAAAACACATCGCCTCCTGATCCGTTCTGCTCGCAGCAGATGTTTCTAACAACTTAAATACTTATCGAAACCACTTCCGATAAGCTAAGCTCTCTCCCTCGGACGTTCACCTTATCTATTCGCGTGTGTCACTTGCAAACTTTCGATAGTCTGGTCTCTGTTCCCTGCACCCAGCTTACGGATCGACCGCGCTCGTTCAACTCTTTTTTATTTGCTCCGATTAGCCCCGTGGCTCCTCGACTATCGGATTTCGTTCCGGATGAGATTTTCACTTTATCACGCCGTTAGAATTTAAGACGGTGGACTCGAAGGAAGAAGGGAATGAGTCGGTTCTGTGTCGAACGCGCCAAGGGAAACGTATTTCATGCGTAAGGACATTTAACGCTGGTCGTTTTATTTTCATTTACGCAGAAAGCTTTCCGGCTCAATTCAAGGACTGCGCTACGATTCAACTCCCCCATGACATAATTTTTTTTGTCTATATCGAAATTTTAATTAAAATTTAATTAACATCGAGCGTGAATTGCGTGATATATGAGAATATTATAAAAGTGTCTTGTGTTGTTTTTGACGTGGAGCAGATTACCGCACCTGAGAGAGGGGCTTGACGTGGGTTTGGGCGCACATTGCGTATCATCCAATCTTTGGATAATTGGCAAATTAATAAAATTTTAATTAATTTGCGTTTAATTAACTCGGGCCAAAGTTTGCTTTACTTTTTCCGCGAAATAATTATATTTATCCTAATTATCGCCAAGAATTATTTATAGTACCGCGACAATTCGGGGCTGGTTGCGGATTCCGTTCAAAATAAATAACCTCAATTAACTAGTTTCAAAACTTTAATTAAGAAATACGCCTCTCCTTTTCAGAAAAAAAAGTTATGTAATTTATTTTATTATGGTTCAGTCTCACCTCGCAACTAAGTTGTCTTGATTTGAATGAATGATACCGTGTATAATCAGAACCGTAATTATAATGTTATATAAATATATATTCTTTATTTTTTATTTTATATTTCGTAATGTAATTCTGTCAAGATCATGTTAGAGCAAAATCCTTTTTTGGCAACATCGGAGATTGCAGAAAAGCTTGATTCAGTTCAACAAACCATTTCGGACCAAATTCGGAAACTAGGATTGGTGTGAAATTATTCGAGATTGGTGCTAAAATCGAAGCCTTCTTGGACCGGATGAAAAGTGGATTATCTATGAAAACATCGTAAGGAGAGGAGGATATTGTGAATCCGGAAAACCTGCCCCCTCCGCCTCTAAACCGAAGTTAAGACTGAATAAGAGAATGTTGTGTATATGGTGGGACATTCGAGGACCAATACATTTTGAGCTGTTGAAGCCGAACGAAAGGCTATATTCGGAGAGGTACTGTCAGCAATTGGATAATTTAAAAACGGCACTCCAAGAAAAGAGGCCGGCGATGTTCAATCGGAAGGACATCATACTGCTTGAACAGACAGAACATTCCGGTAGACCCAATAATATCGCTTATATATTAATTAATTCTGTATTTATTATTTTGAACGTGGATAGCCTGCTTTACACCATAAGTACTATGAAACCTAGAAAAAATGTGCGTTGCGTGTTGCGTTCCAAACAGGATGTTCAGGACCTCGTGTCATGTTGTCGACGATCGTAAAAAATGGTCATATACCCAGAACGTAAAAATCATAAAATAATATATATTTATATAGAATGTATTCGATGAAAAAAATAAAAAAAATAAATTTAATTAAAATTCTATGAAACCTTTCCGGAACATTTTCGATTCATATTTTTTTGTTTGATTAAAGAAAATATTATTGTTCCTGTTTTATATACGCGATAGCGTTAACGGATTCGTTTTTTATGCCACGAGTTTAATTATTATCCTTGAAAAAATTACACGATATTCTCTATAAATCTAATCGATATGGTCACGTCGGTGTGACAACTGTCAAATCACCGCACAAGAAAGCGACACGCGCTGGAAGCTCTGTGTAAAAGTTATTTGGGTAGAAATGTGTTTATTCATGAAAATATATAGAACCCATAATTTATGTTTTTCAGAAATTCGAGTTTTAGTTACATTTTGGATTTTCCAAATTTATTCGCTTATGGGAAATAATTATGTTTCTCTGGCGGTTAAAGAGATAATTAATGTCAAATACAATGCTCTCGTATAACACGAAAAATATAATACATTACGCGTTGTATGAGATCCTGGAAATGCACTAGAATTTTTTTATGTATAAATTGGCAGCACTTAAAAATGTACACTCCAACAATCTAGTAAGCATCACCTGCTATCAATGTCAAATTATGTCAAGAGCTTCATCATAACACAACTAAGGATTTCCGGGTATAAATTCTGCAAGGATTTTGGGTGTCCTGGAGACTAAGATTCAAATGCAATGAAATGCTTTAAATTGTACATTTTTATTTTATAATATTGAACGAAATGAATAAGGAAACCACCGATCTTCAAATATTGACGTAGTAAATCAGGATTTTTTTTTAGATTCCCAAATGACTGGAATTAATTCTTTATCTTTCAATGCTCCGGAATTTTCTGCTTAATAAATCGACATTGGCTTAAATCCCAGTTTTGGTCCTACCAAGAAGAAGCAATGTCAGTCTGCTTAGGACTATTCAAAATGAAATAAACCTTACTTGCCCGCTTTTTACGTGCCCGAAATTAACGGTTTCCCGCTTTTTGCGGTCAATTTTTACTATCATGTTTTATTTTAGTATTTAGGTTCTAACTCTATATCTACGTCTTTCCTCTAATTTAGTTTTTATTATCACTCTCTTCAAAAACGTAAAGACTGGGTTTCACTGTATTTTTATTAAAAAATGTTGCGCTACAGTGTGGACAGCGTGAAGCTGCTGCGAGTCGCAACACACTGCTTAGGAACGAAACCCCTCCCACCCCGCTACGACCCCGCATCCAACATATACACGACGCTGGTAGTTCCGTTGCTCTACATCGCGCAGGATAACACTAAATATAAATTTAATTAATATGTTAATATACATAATAGACCATCAATGGACACATGATCTATAAAAATATATTTTTCCTCAATTTGCTCTGGGGTGCTGCAACTCAGCAGCGCTTATAGTCTTCGGTCTTAACTAATAATCGAATAATTCAAAGGCACATAGTTATGACGTCGATCATAAATCCATCGCGATAATAACAATTTTAGCATTAATAATATGAGCGAAATAGCGAATTGTGCGAATGTCGAGGGCCGCCTTTATCTTGAAAAACAATCGATCGAGCGCACATTAAATATGTAAAATTTAAAATGTAATAGATATACCAAGACACGTGACACAACAACACAATGTTGATAAACGAACAAGTTGAAAAAAAAATCGGCACATTTTTTTTATATCAAAATGTTTAAAAATAGTACATTGTATTGTATGAAAACAATGGTCGTCTTATCATCGAATTTATTCGTTTTTTATAATAGTAATATTGCGTAGACGTCGGATAGAAATTGTGTCGTCGTTTGTGTATAAAAACTATTTACTTATTTTTGTTGACGTTTGCTTCGACCGAGTCGACAACACTACGCCGCCGTACAAGAGTCCGAGGTCCACGAGCGTCAACATTCTTCGTGCTTCAATTAAAATGTTATTTATTAAAATTAATTCGATATCGTTTCGACGCGGATCGAGGCGAGGTTAATCGGGACTAACCCTGCAGGGGTCGCGGACTCGGGCATCGTTCGACGTCTCGACCTGAAAAAGTGAACCGGGGGCTCGGCTCGGTGCAGACGGAAGGGTTCCGCGGGGGCGCGCGGCGCCGAGGCGGCTCAGTGCGGCGCGACGCTCCCCGCCGGCGCGGCCACATAACCTGCAAGCGGCGCCTTCGGAAGGGCGCCCCACTACATCCGCCCCTGGCCATCCGCTATACGCTCCGGCCCCGGCCCCTCCTGTGCCCCCATCGATTGGCCGGCCCGTGTTGCATCGCCGCGTAGAGGTTATGTTGTGGCCGCCCCCCGGGCCCCTCGCCGCGCCGTCGCCACCGTCGCCACTGTCGCCTCGTCCGCGCGGAAAAACCGTGATTTTCTTTGTACCGCGCGAAAAACCGTGACGAATCTGCGACGAGACGCCGCAGTGCATTTGTATTCGTAACGCATATGACCCAAATACTACGGCGTTCGCTCGAATATGTAATATAATCGAGTTTTTGCTTTAGAAAATGTAGTGCGAATCGAACAGTTTGATGCCTCGCACGCGTCGCTGCGCGAAAAGAGACGACGACGCGAACACTCGTGACCGTAATTGAAATCATTTTCTACAGTAAAAAGCCAAAATCTATCGTAAAATCCGCGAAAACCGAGGCCTAGTGCGTTTCTAATGCGATTAATCGCGTCTGTGAAGAACTCGAAGATGCGCACGATTCGCTTTATGGAAAACCGTGATCATTTTTTATTTAAATACATAGTGCAGTGGTTTCATTGTCTTCTGCCAATAATTATATAATAAAATGGATTGAGCATGTAATAATGATACACATACAATCAACCCTCCTACAGCGCCTCCTGCTATAGAGCGACGTGTGCTGTATTTTCTATAGTGCCTCATAAATCACCTTCTATTACGTTACATATTTCGTAAATATGTAATGGATTGAATTAAATATCAATGCCCTTTGATTGACAACAAAACATAACCAATGTTATGACTTGTAGGTAACATACATATTATTTCGATAATCTAAGCTAACCGCGACTGAGCTAAGTTATTATTAATTAATTTAATGATATAAATAATATTCAATCCAACCGAAATAATATTAAAAATTAATCAGTGTCGTGGTTTGACACTGGGGGGGATATTAGTGTGAGAGACTTATTCTTTAACCAGTTCATTGCCATGAGCACACCGGTGTACGCTATGCGGTGGGGTCACCATTACCAAACGCATTTTTATTTATTTGTTCCTTTAAAAATTCAAATGTTGTAGTGACATATATTACGGATATTATTACATACTAAAAATCATACATATAAAAAAAATACATACTAAAAAAGGGGATTACAACTTGTTAAAAAAATCCATGGCACTGAATCGGTTAAAATCTTCATATGGATGAATGGCGTTTTGGAATCTTTCTGTTTATTTATAGAGGAGAAGACTGCTTCTGGATTTAAAGGAGAAAAGGATAGTTTCGACCAGGTTATTTAAAATATGGGAATGGAAAAATGTAGGAGGCTATAGGAGGATTGACTGTTCTAGTACACACTATTGCCCAGCATCAGTAATTGAGCATTTATTGCGTTTATGATATAAAATAAAATTGAATTATTGAATGTTATTCGAGAGCTATAAATAACTTATATAATATTTTTAATTAATAAAAAGTGTAGTATTTTTATACACGATTTATATTGATTTTTACTTTGCGTGTACATCGAAGTTTGTGTGTATTTATTTTCGTTGCGATAATAATAGTAAAATATCTCAATTAAAGCGTAGATAATTTCTTTTGGGCGGAAAAAATTTTCGCGCCAAGTTTTCCGGAAAAATTATTTTCGTCGGTTCATAAGAAATTTCGTCCTCTCGCTTGCGAGTTTATTCTTGTGCCTCGGATAAAACCGTAGTGAAAAAAATAAATAAACTCTTATCAAACTCGCATTACGGCAAAACTTTTGCGTATTTCGCGCGACGTGTATGATAATTGAATTAGCGATTCTTTACGCGTAATCGTTCCGATGTGTACGGCTTCGTTTTTCAATCGCATTAATTTGTCGTCTCGCTGCCGTCTGCGCATGCGTGCCAAATTATAATTCGTCTTCCCTATAAATTTTTATGAACGTCGCGGAAAATTCCGGCTGGAAGAAATCAATTTTGTCGGTGTGCGGGGGGGTTGGAGTTTTCCCGTGGCCGTCCGACCGTGAAGGTATAAGGCCCATAAATAACGAGTCCCCATAGAAACTTCTGGGCCACAGTTTAAAATCCCTTTGTCTGGGTACTCCGTCTTTATTTAAAATAAAGGCAGTTACACTCTAAATCCCTTTGTTATTATTTACTTTACGAGTGATACCGCCGCCGCTCGCGGGCCAGATGGGACTGAAAAATTTATTATTTGAAAAATTGTGTATGAAAAAGAAAGACTTTTTATTTTGTTAATTAAGGAAAGAATTGTTACGCCCGCTGAGAGATGCTGATAGTGTTTTCTCGGCTGAAAAAGAAAATGGATGGCCGAGGTTATGCGCGAAATGTTGTATTACAACGTATCCTGAAATTCCATGCAGTTGCTTGGAATTGCATTAATTCTGCGACTGTATGCCTTCCGGCCGAACTCTGCCATTCCGGGCAGATGGCCAGATTCTGTCCAGAATTTCTGATGGGATAAATTTGAATAAAAAAAAATGTTTTGCCTCTACGTACAAGTTAGTCCCGATTTTACATTACGAGCATCCGCGGCTCGGATAATAACAATCCTTGAATATTTTAACGACACGGATAAAATAACGTTATTTTCGTGCTGTATATAAAAATAATACCGTAACGTTTTCGGGAATATTTTCAATAATTGAATTTTTTTTCGCGATGTTTATTCTGCCATTGGTTTTTTTTTGCCGCAAAGTCCACCTAGGGGGTATGTTTGTTTTATCGTCCGACTTTCTCATGTCGTTCCCCAAAAAACAAACGGAGAGGAATAATATTTATTCACTTAGTGTATATACCTGGATTCGATGTTCCGTTACGAATCGCTGAAATGACCTGAAATGCATTAATATCGACCGCCATTCATTATTTAACTGTCGTGTATCAGAAAGTGTGATGGATGGAATATGGAAGTCGAATATTTAGAATGGCGAATAGTTTCATTCCGCATCTCTTATTGCTAAATGGAAAATCGCGTGTCGGTTCTTACTTTCATTCTATTTTCTTTTTTTATATTTTTTTTTGTTAATTTTTAATATCGTCCACGCACGCGCACATGTCCAAACGACCGTATGACAAACAGCACTTTCAACCCTCTCCGTGGTTTTGACCATCGAGCCGGTTATTCCGGTTTATTGCCCGAGATCAAAGACGATATTAATTGGGCAATAAACGGCCGTGGCCATGTTGCACGCACTATTAAATTATATTACGTTTTTCGGCTTACCCTTGCCTTATTTATTTCCGGATTTTACAGCCGTAATTGTTCCGGGCTAATGCCGAACAACTGATGAAACGGATGAAACCATACTCATCGCTATGAGCTGAACAACTATCGCCGGGGTGTCTTAGATGATCGTGATTCATTCGTAATGAGCTTAAATATGGACACATTGCTTTTTATGACTAAAACCAATCGTTTCTGGCACATAATCTTGGGGTAAATTATGGCGAAAATCTCTGTTATCCGAGATGTATCACGGTGGTATTATCAAATCTTGATTTGACTTACTATATCCGGTTGTTGACTTACTATATCCGGCAGGATTTTAGTAAATACAATTGAAGGCAGCGATTTGAATGAGATAAAATGTAATTCAATATATAAGAAAGAAATAGAAAGATGAATGATTTCCTCTTCCTTTAATTTCGTACATAACCAAAGTCACCGAAAATACTTACACGAGGAATGTAAAGAATGTTTATTAGTAGGGTGTTTCAAAACTGGATTTATTTTTCTTTTGAACAATTGAAAATCTTGTTGAACAACTGAAAAATATGCATAAAATGTTGTATACGAATTGTATGAATGTAGAACGTACGAAAGTCGAGGACCACTTTTTATTATGTATCCAAGTCCATGATTTACGGAAAATTGGTTTTATTTTCTTTCTTGGTTTTTGAATGTAGGCGATCTACTGGCCCTTGTTTTTTCTCCATAAAATTGGGGATATTAGGCAATCTGCAACAATTCTGTATCTCACAACATAGTCCATTTGCGAATGTTGCGGAAGCATGAATCTCTGTGACTGAGATAATGCTCGAAGAGTAAGGAATACAAAATATATCGCAATTCCGTCTATTTATTTCGTTTCTAATCAATCCCTCGTATACGTCACCTTGGCAGTACTAATATTTAAAATTAATTCTCTTTCTTTAAGCGTCTTGTCGGTTTTTGGACGTATGCGTTCTACTTGCTTGAACAATTGTCTGCTTACTAGCTTGAACAATTGTCGACCTCCCAACCTGGTCTAGATGCAGAATGTTGAGGAATCACGGTCTGCAGAGGGCAATACTTTGCTCCACGAATGATGTCTCCAAAGTACTCAGCTTCTGGACACACGTAAAATTACGTTTTTTTTATATCCTCTCTTTCCTTGTGAAGAAGTTGAAAGACGGTTATATTCTTGATGTTTCTTTTCCATTTTTATCGCTGAGACTTGCGGAATCCCAACATTAATTTTACAAGATATTTTTGATCCGATCTTTGGCCGACTTTTTTGGAAAACACCTTTAAAAAAAACCGTTTTTTTTATTGGTTTAAATTAAAGCATATCATGACATAATAATACATAATTGTTAACCTTTCTGGAGTCCATCAAAATTTATTATTTTAATTATTATAGCTTTTTCCTTTTTTTATGATTTATTATTAGAAATATTGTTGAACTTCGACACAAAACGCGGAAACACTTTCAAAATCCCGCATATGTGCGTGATCGTCCAAAACTGTACATCTTCTTACCACGCGCATATGCGTGGTTGACCGGGAAGTACTTAAGTACCGTAGACGTATTTGCCTTGTTAGTCCTGAACATTGTCCCTACGTTCGTGACGATCTACTTTGCGCTGGGTCAGTCACTCCAAATCTTCTATAGATTCAGTTATCTGAGTTTTGGCTTAAAATTTTAGATAAAAAAATGAATTGCTGAAACTTTCAAACTTATAATAATATTTACTTGTAACAGAACGATACATTTTGATTAAAGAGTAACTCCTTGGCTTCGGATCAAATATCTCGAATACTAAAAAGTAGCCAAGGGTAGCAGCCAGAGATACTTAATGTGTCTCAACACTTTGAGAGATATTGCATTTTATTTATATCCGATTAATAAGTTAAAAGATGATTTACTTGACTTATCTTGGAAAGGCATTGTTATTTTCCAGTTATGAGAGACTCACTTGCTAAGCTTATGGGCCTTTTAAGACTTTCGAATGGTATTCGAGTCGAACTGAATCCTAAGGAACCTGAGTTTCACACGCGACTTAATGGTTACCCTTTTGTGTTCATACTGTCAAGACCCAAACCGTTTTGATATGCGGTTTTTTGTTAAGAGTTTCCCTCTCTTGGCCATTGCTCGTCTTGGATTGATTATTAACCCTTTCAATGCGGCGGGTCTAAACACGATTCTGCATCTGAGTGCCGGCGCCGTTTTGGACCAAATTATTTTTTTGGCGAGATAAATTTGTATTCTCCGTTTACCGCTATATTAGACTATTTTCCTATAAGAAATTTATGCAAACATGTTGATTAGGATATGTTCTTCCATCTCAACTCAAAAAATAAACTCGATTCGCTTTATTCGTAATAATAAATCAAACAAAAATATCAATTGCTCAAACAGAGATTGAGTGAGAAAAAAATGGGAATGCGAATCAAAATCAAAAATGCGAAATGCAATTTTCTTATACCATTACATCCGTACACGTGTATGTGGAACATAATGTACGTGCAACACCCTTAACAACCCCTGAGCCGAGATAAGTCACCGATACTTCTGCGGAGATTTGAATGAGACACCACGCGGGATTTGAATCGTTACTATTCATATTTACATATTACATGGTTCCTATTATTCTTTTGTGATATGTTGTATATTTATTGATAGCTGTGTTTATTAGCTGATTTTCAAAACAAACACCCTCACTTAACTCGGTCTAGTTTACATGTAACGACAAGTTAAAGTTTTAAAGAATCTCGCGCATGTACGACATGCGGCCGCACCCAGGACACGATTTGTGTGCGCATGTACGTCATGCGCCCCGCACTGAAAGGGTTAACCTTGATTATTGACATTGATTATTAATCTTGTCGCGGATTAGCAATCCTTTCACAAGAGTAGCGAAAGTATCAAGACAGATTAGGGTTTTCTTTCCGAGGGCATACTAGTTTTGTGGTGAGAAATTTACTCCTAAATCAATTAAAACCAAAATGGTTTAATAATTATACAAAATATATATATTCTCATTATATAAATTATAATTCTTTTACTTATTTTATTTTGAAATCGTATAGTTTTTCTTGTTATGCATAGTTTTGGAATGGCGTCTCGTTTTTATTATTTTTATTGAGCTCTTGGATGCGTCACTTTTTCTACCCTTCAAATGGCAGAGGGATACTCCACCGTATTCCAGTTCTCACACTGGTTTAGTCTACCCCACGCTTAACATTTCCCCTCGACACGGTAACCGCGCGCTAACACGACAAAGTGGACATTACGAATAGTTTCGCTTATCCGTTTACAACCAACCCCCGTCCACCTGCCGCAAAGCCGGAAGTGGATGTGGGCTTCATTAGAAGCCGGGTGTCATCAATCCCGGCTACTTCCGCTCGGAATCACGTTCCAATTAGCGTCTCGTGACTAACCGCGGTGCACCGGCCAGACACGTCCGCCGTTATGTACGTGCACAGCCCCAAAACCATGTTTCGACATTAGGTTATATAATATCGGGGAAAAGGGCTTGTCGCCATTGTCGTGACAGCGCGACCAGTTTAAATATTAATCGATAAGAAGGCGAAACTTTTTTTTTTATGGCGGCCCGTTCGTTGTTAAGCAAACAACCCTGAAAGGAATGTAATTAGGTTTTGTGTTTTATAATTGCCTTATGATAATAATAATGGGATTAAAGAATTTGAATATCAAGGCGAAATATATTTTTTTATATGTAATTAGATGAAAATTTGGTATTTAAAGCTTATCGTTTGAAATGAGAATCCATTGTCGAATTCAATGAGAAGGCTGCTGCGTTTTATTTAATTATTCTTCTTTCCACGCGATTGCATAATATCAACGAATAATACAATTAAATATACTAACACTTGAATCTATTTTGTCTCGATTTATGTACGAAAGCGGGCTACAAAGATTTTTGTATCTTGATATTTATATAATAATTACAGCGTTTTTAATATATTTTAAATGCATTTTTTCGATGGTTAGCGAATTAAATATATAACTAGATTAATCCACCAATCGACCTGCTTCAGCGTTGAGATAATCTTAATTACACTCCGGTGTTATAGTGTTAATCATGATTTTATCTCCGTATTATAGTATCGATATCATCGTTGCGAATCAGTAATATTTAAGTGCCTTGGTGATGACTGATGTATCCTCCAACTTTTACAATAAACATACGCAGGATACGTAACGGGATGGTTGTGTGAACAAGTGTTTCAAATATAAAAAAAAATACAGTGCAAATATCGGTGCCTTGCAGGATTTTATCTTTAAACCAAAAAACTGCATCTAATGCATAAGTGATACAAACGATTAAATTTTTCCTTTTCGTGATAATAAATTCTGTGATTAATTAAGCGTTTCAAGTCTGATCGTAGACAAATAATAGAGAGTTAGAGTGTCGATTCTATAGATAAGTCAATCTCGAGATTGCGCGTCAGTTTCTATCAGGACAGTGTCGGTGTCGTCGCGCGTATCTTGTGTCGGTCTTTTTGTATTTTAATTTTCGGGTGTCGTAAGATTCGCTATGTTCGGGCGCAGCGTCCTACGATGCTGATCGATCCCATTCAGCGGACACATTACGTACACGTCGATGGCAACTGCAACGTCGACAGCAGTTGCGGTGGTGGCATGAACATCTTCAGCTGGAAGTGCAGGGGGGCAGGGGCAGCTGACGATCCGGGGGCGCGCTAGCGTCACTCGGGGCGCCCCTCCCCACCTATGATGGGTTACATTATGGGATGCGCCTGCTTCAAAGGTAAGATCAATCAGTAAAGTTTTCTAGATTTTCCTAATCTAGAATCTTGATACAAATACATAGTCTTTATTTTCCTCACGTGAGTTTTTAAGATTAGTTTTTATCTCGGTGTTTGTCGAAAACAATGAAGCAAGTTCTATTTCCATACGGTTGCATCATTGCATGTCAGCATTGTGTTGCTAGGAAAATATTTGCGCTAATAAATTTACAGAAAATAAATACCAGAAATGCATTTTTGGCAGCAGCTACGCTTTTCAAAAGCTGAAAGATGCTGTAGAAATGTTAAGAATATTCATCGCTTGTAACTGCTGACATTGCAATTCTTAGTGCTAAGTTTAAGATAAAAATGATTAGGAAATTATAAAATACCCTGGTGGATAATCTGATCGTTTAAATAAGGGATACCCATCTGATTCTTTATCGAGAACAGGAATTAGGACTTATTTTAGTCTCAGGTTCACAATGTTAGAGAATAGTCGGTCAAGGATAAACACGTTCTTAGAAATAATGACCCAGGATAGCATTTCTTATAATCTTGTTAGGATATATAAGTATAATTTTTATTTAGTTATAAAGTAATTAGATGTCTCCTAATCTAATGACGATTACACCATTTAAAGATTTGCCAGGGGTACAGAATTTATAGGTCCCCTTTTTTCAAGTTTTCAGCTATAATATAATTAGCTATATGTGCATTTCTGCATTAAGATTTTTAAGGAATGAAATATATTTTAGTTTTTCCAATTTAAAACTCCGGTACGAACCCTTTCTAAATCTCAGCCTGTCGTCGTGAAAGTCAAAGAAAAGAACCCCCCCCCCTTAAATCAGTATTATTTATTTCAAGTGTTGCCTATTCATCGAACTATTATCACTTATCAATCTTACGCAGGGAATCGAACCGTTATATTTTTGCATTTCGTTCCGGCTCCATTAAAAAAAATTCAGGTTTTTCGATTTTTTCTTCAGCTCCGAATGATTATTTTTTAAATGTTTTTATCATGGCTTCGAACTGAAAGGGCATCGAAAATAAAAACAGTTAAAGAACTGAAAGGGCATCGAAAATAAAAACAGTTAAAGACTATTTTTTATTGTTGAAACGAAAACCCGGAGCTGAACCGAAAAGAAATAACGGTTCATATATTTTTAATACAAATAACATTAAAAAAATATATTATCACTCAGAGCTGATTTTTTTTAGGTTATATACCGGAATCAAACTGATATTTTTTTAATTAAACCGAAAAATGGTTTAGCCCTGATTTTAGGGAGAGACTTTATTGCATTAAACTTGTAAGACAAACAAATGAAAGAATTGTGATCCAATCTCTTAGTAGTCTGTTCCGGATACTATTCTTTCTAGTGTTAGCATAGGGTCGACCCTTAATCGCAACTCTTGGCTGCTGAGATGTTTCTTGCTAATACAAAAAAAACAACGATGCGATGTATATATGCGTTTAAAATGTGATGTTGAATGAAGATGCCTCCATTTCATGCAAAGTTTGACCCATCCGTCACGGCGGCTCGAAAACAATAGCTTCGTCCGAAGGGGGTATCTTAGATACCCCAAGCATTTCAAGTCAAAATATTTATGTATTCTTCATTAATATCTTGATATTTTTTTTTAAAAAAATAGTTGTTCATGATATGCTTCAAAATTTTCAACTAATTAATATGACGTGTAAATAAAACGTGCACTCGGCGATGTCCCGTCGCATACTGAGCTCTCGGCACGATTAGGTTAATAGTGTTGGCATCCTTTCAAAGCTAAACATCAAAATAATGTTTCGATTCGCTTGCGTCTTATACTTTCTCGTAGAAGATGGACTAACCAGAATATATTAGGATGTATTGACAGGACGATCAAATATTATTCACTAGGTCTCTCTCTGTCTCACTAAGCTGCATCGATTGGTTTAGAGTTTATAGATATATAGTTCCCAGCTGATCGTCCAAAAAACCTTGGGATCATAGTGAGCATGGTTCTGATAGATTTAATTAAATTTAACGTTCGGCGATATTATTTATCTTAAATCAATACTTACGCTAAATTGCATTACACTTAATAATGAAGTTTTCATTAAACTGAGATCGCAATCACTTTCCTATCCACTTATTGCATATAATCCGTTTTACAAGTGTTATTTCTCTTGATCCACGTTCGTTATCAATGACCACGCTTTTACAAAGGACTAATTTGTGTTATCAGACAAGAGTCCATGAACAAACAATGTCAGGTGCTTCAAATCACGCGCTTACTTGCCTCGGCTAATAGCGAGAGAGGGGCCCCTTTTACAAACTGCTTCGATTAACACTTCTATCTACGCCGGCACAATTTGCACAGAGAGCTATCCAATTGTGATTGTGCAAATCAATAATGTGATGATGCGGCGATAACAATACCCCTCGGTCGCTATAACAATATGCGAATTATCGGAGCGTAAATTGGGCCATAGCAATTAATGCCATTTCAAGCGGGGAGCTAATTTAAAATTTGATTAAACGCGAAACAAGATGTTTTAGAACAATAATTGTTTGTATTTTTTTGAAAGTGTTTGTTTCAGCACAATATGCGCTCGATGGCGAAACACATTTATTTAACAAAACCCTTTTTGCCGGCTTAAAATCAGTTGTTCGATTCCCTCTTTGAAAAAGTCCTTCGATTTTTCATTGAAAAACTTTTCCAAATGCCTTTTCACTTCTCCAACGTTATTAAATTTTCTGCCTCTTAATATATGCTTTAACGATCTGACAAGGTGGTAATCCGACGGTGCGAGATCCGGTGAATAGTTATGATGAGTTAAAAGTTCCAATCCAAACTCCAATATTTTTTTCTGTGTTATTTTTGCAGCGCGAGGCGTCGCGTTTTCGTGTTGAAGGATCCTTTTTTTTGTTATTAACCAAAACAGATCGTTTTTTTATGAGTTCTTGTTTCATTCGCTTAAATTGTTTACAAAACGCTGTAACGTTCTGATCAGGTTCAAGAAATTCATAGTGTATGATTCCAGAGAAATCCCACCACACGCAAACAAGGACCTTCTTTATTGTTACTGATGGTTAAGGGGTCGGAACAGGTGATTCTCCGAAAGAAAGGCATCGTTTTTTTCGTACAGGATTATTGTATATTTTTTTTTATTAAAACCTCAACCATTTTACATTTAGGACGATCGAGACATTCGAAATATTTACAATAGTGTGTTGTTATTTAGCAATATTTCCCAATAATGACTGAGGTTTTCCTGGAGGTCCCGCCATACGGTGAGTCTAAATGTAGACTACCTCTGACGAGCTATCGTGGCAACCATCGTATCTAAAGACTTCTTGGAAATACAAGCGATCTACACCTAGGAAGGCAAGGGTAATAGATTAACCCTTTCAGACCTTACTTTTTATTTTTGGATAAAATACCCCACGATGTTCAGAAGGTCCCAGTGATAATAAAACGAAAAATAACCCTCAAAACCAACGTTCAAATTATTGTACATTGCAATGTACTCTGGGTCTGTAAGGGTTTAGGGAGTAGAATCTTGCTCCGACCTGGCCGGCGTAAATCACAAAAGCCCTGTAAGCAGGGATGGAGGAGACAGGGTCCTGGTGACAGACGGGGCCAGGGGACCGCCTCCCAACATTGAACATAGTCTCTCTTTCAGAACAAAATTCCGGGAATTCCCAAAGAATGTGTTCCAATGATTGTTCATTGGAGTCACAAAACTCTCAAGTCGAGTCATCCCTGAGGCCCAGTCGATGAAGATTGGCGTTAAAGGAACCAGGATTATTGTATAACACCCACTTCAGTTACAATTCTCCGCAAAACGGAATAGGCTTTATACCGAGACAAAAGAGGCATCGAGTGCCGTCTCCGTCAATTCACGAGGAAGCCAAATTCCTTGCCTGTACAATTTTCCTATGCGACGAAGATGATCCTGAACTGTAGATCATGGACAGCGAATCTTTAATGCTAATTCCTTAACTTGGGGGAATATTAGTGTGAGAGACTCAATTTCCTTGCATCTTAAGAGTCTTAAGAATCTTTATCAAATCTTTATATGGATGAATGGCGCTTTGGAATCTTTCTGACATTCAATTCATCCATCGTAGTCAAATAAATGAATAAATAATCATCTAATTTTTGAGGTCGTCCTTTTCGTCCAAAATATTTGATATTCCTATTTACATTTTTTTTTTTTTAACCATCGATGACACTTGTTTAGTTTCAGAATATCCCCGTATCTGTAATTTTTTTCACTGCTTCGTTTTTGCCTTCATTCCTTGATCGAACAAATATAGCATACAATGACGTAAGTGTGCTTCTATTGTTGGCCTTGACATCTTTCCCCCGTGTAAATAAGAAATTAAACGAAAAATAAAATGTAGATCCATAGCTTTAACGTAATAACAAAACTTACGTGTTTACGTGAAATAACAGTGAATGAGCTCATTGAAGAAATTTTGATTACTTTTCGGTCTCCCTAATATATTCATGAAAAGTGCTGACCGATTGTGAATTTTAAAAATGTCCGTTGGCCTGATTGTTGGCGCGTGAAAGAGGTGCGTGTCCGAACACGTGTAATACGCATATAACTCATAATTCTAATTTAGAAATTGCGTGTGAATTTTGTGCATACGATGCTAGAAAAGTTTTTACTCCTAATTGGAGATAGAGCGACACGTTAATTCGCCTTGCAATAAAGAGGGGTCGTATTCGCCGAAAAATTGGATTGATGTCAACACTTGTAACACTTAATAAAAATGTGTTCTAAATGTAGAAATTTACTCGGGACGCGTATAAATATAATTCTGGGCGCGGTAATAATAAAACATTGGTTTATTTTGGTCGGAGATATGAGTTTATGCATCCATGAATATTTTTAGTATACGCCGTTAATGCTCTTATTAATGCGTTTCGTGGTAAACATAAGTTTATCGACATAAAAAATATGAATAATATTGCGATCTCAATTCATATTAGAAAAAATATCCAATAATATTATATATATATATATAAATAAAAAGTTGTTAAAAAAATTATCCAATGATTTTTCATTATGTTCTATATATTGCTATATATAGTATACTTAATTTTATATGGGATTTACAATTAATTTCCAATTAAAATTTATGTAATAATTACTTTACACTTAACTATCATCCTCGTAAATTGCATTAGTAAAGTGCCTCTCTATAATAGTATGGTTATATTTAGCTGGTGGCTTTTACGATGTAATTAAATTAATTTCGTACTTAACCGTCATTCTGTTATACGTCGATAAATTAATATTTAATGTCGCATTCGATATAAGAGTCTGCTCTATATAAGTCTTGGCTCATTAGTTTATTTGTCAGCATAAGCTCGTGTTATTGGGAATTAGGCGGAACAGAAAGAACCTAATAATGCGTGGTTCGGTTACAGATTAACAGGGCGATAAGGGCGTTCGTGGAAAACGAGTGTATGTTCATTGGGTTTTATGATTTTTTCATAAAATGAAGATGTTTGGATATGCAACGCGATATACAAACATTTTACATCAGTTAGTTTTTTTAATATCAATTTGAAAAATAAGAATATCTTTTAGTTTGTTTAAATTTGTTGTAAAGCTCGGAAATATTTGCAACATTTCTATGGACCAATGACAATATGTGTCATCTCCGGCACTTCTTGGAGCTGCTTGTGTTCTCAGCTAGATTGTAGTTGTTTTAACCCTTTCAGTGCGGGGCGCATGACGTACATGCGCATCCAAATCGTGTCCAGGGTGCGGCCGCATGTCGTACATGCGCGAGATTCTTTAAAACTTTAACTTGTCGTTACATGAAAACTAGACCGAGTTAATTGATGGTGTTTGTTTTAAAAATCAGCTAATAAACACAGCTATCAATAAATATACAACATATCACAAGAAATTTATAGGAATCATGTAATATGTAAATATGAATAGTAACGATTCAAATCGCGCGTGGTGTCTCATTCAAATCTCCGCAGTAGTATCGGTGACGTATCTCGGCTCAGGGGTTGTTAAGGGTGTTGCACGTACATTATGTTCTACATACACGTGTACGGATGTAATGGTATAAGAAAATTGCATTTCGCATTTTTGATTTTCAATCACATTCCCATTTTTTTCTCACTTAATCCCTGTTTGAGCAATTAATATTTTGTTCGATTTATTATTACGAAAATAAAGCGAATTGAGTTTATTTTTTTAGTTGAGATGGAAGAACATATCCTAATCAATATGTTTGCATAAATCTCTTATAGGAAAATGGTCTAATATAGCGGTAAACGGTGAATACAAATTTACCTCGTCAAAAAAATAATTTGGTCCAAAACGGCGCCGCACTCAGATGCAGAATCGTCTTTAGACCCGCCGCATTGAAATGGTTAAATATAACACCTACAACTCCATTCATTTTATAACCAATAAACTATTGGGTTGATGCAAAAGTTTTACCTTATTATTATGTTAACCCATCCGTAATGGCGGCTCGAAAACAACCGTGTCGTCCAAAGGGGGAAACTCAAATACCCCAAGCATTTCATGTCAAGATATTGATGAATTCTTCTTCTTGACATTTTTTTGTTAAAATGGATTAAAATAAAGAATAAAAATTTAATTTATGATATTTTTAATTTTTTAACTGCTCAATATGACGAAAATCGGCGATGTCTCACCGCAAGCTGAGATCTCGCAGCACGTGTCACTCGTACTCATGCACATCGTATCGAACGCGAGCGAGAAAAAACATGGATCAAGGCAACGGTAGCGAATATTTTTGTTTTAATTTTTTTTTCGAAATTGCAGACAATTAAGGACACTGATTATTTAAAATATCTATCCTTTACACTTTTTTGGACAAATACAAAAATTTTATGACGTGTTGGATTAATATTAAAGGAGTTGTTCGAGAAAAACTTCGCAGGGCTACGTTAAATAAAAACATTTTTTATAGCTTTTATTATTGTTATAATCAATTATATAATCTCCATCGGTTCTTATAATATTTTCGCTTATTTCTTTTAACTTGTTTATATCATAAAACTACGTTGACTTTGATGCAAACTTATAATAAATTTAGAGATGTTTTATCATAATTTTCTTACATGCATTACATTTTTAAATTTGTAGCTGGCCCGTTGTAAAAGGATGCTTATCACTGGGTCATAATAAAGTAAACCCCCCTATAACGTCAAGATAGGTTCCACGTTATAGGGGGGGACGTAAGGTTTTTCAATTTTATTTTTTGATTTGAAAGAAATCAGTAAATCAAACATTTTTTTGACATTTTTGCGTGTATTATGGCTGACGTAATATTCCCGCAATGTGCGGGCAGGAAAGATCAACGCGACATTTTATTAATTCATTTTAT
Source organism: Philopotamus ludificatus (assembly GCA_022495035.1). Classification (NCBI taxonomy): domain Eukaryota; kingdom Metazoa; phylum Arthropoda; class Insecta; order Trichoptera; family Philopotamidae; genus Philopotamus; species Philopotamus ludificatus. The sequence goes on along the minus strand of JAGXCT010037114.1, from coordinate 87,391 downwards.
AAAATTATAAAAATTCTAATTAGCGTTTTAAAAAAAAATCGTTATAGGGGGTAACGTTATAGAAGTGTACGGTTTAGGGGGGTTTACTGTATATTATTTAAATTAATTTAATATTTGTTGGCCCATTGCCTGTTGACCAATTCTGGGTTATATTTTTCAACGGCGATGTTTATTTTTATTAATTTTTGACAATATCTTTCCGCAGTAATAGTTTGATTACGTTCTAAGAGTTCGAAATACATATTACCCTTGTCATTTTTTTTATGGATATAGGCTTTCGAAGTATTTGTCTACGTCTACCCCAACCGTCTTTTCCATGTTACGTTATTGTAGATTACCCATTTCTCATTTCCAGTCACCAATGGATCGCAAAAAGGGCTAGGATCATACATTAACGCTTAAACTTTTGCATTAAGCTAATAGGTCCACGCAGGACCTCATACAACATATTAAACGTAAACTGATAACATTATTCTCCATCGCCCAAGCGATTTAATGTTTGATTTTATTTAAAACCCCACCAAACAAATATAAAGTAATAATTACTTAGCGATACTCTTAGAGTGTTAACTTAGCATCCAAAGGGTTAACCCTTTGGCTTTGAAATACAATATTGTTGTTTTTGAACTAGCGAGCGAAATATAGACAGTTTAAAGGTTAAAGAAAACATCTGCGATATGATCGTTGGTTTGTTTGGAAGAAAATAATATTGACAAAATCTTTGCTTTCTTCTGTGGTGAACCTTGACATTTTTTCCCTTGGTAATAGAAATAAAAAATATGTCCTTCAATATAATAAAAAACTTTTTTTTGTAAACTGATTATAAGAGAATACAAGTGTCAGATACAAATATACGTATTTTACTAAATTTATTTATCATTTTCTAAATAATGTGGGCGAAGCAAGAGCGCTTTTTGCACGATTGTCCTTTTGTGTGTTTTGGGATTCTGTATAAACATCTAAATATCGTTTCATCTCAAAATGTAAATACGCTATTTATTGTGGGGATATTTTAAACACAGTCTTATTTTATTTTTTCTTGGAAAAAACTTTTCGTGTTCACTATTATTACCATCCCTAGGCGATAACTCGATTCTACCTGTGGTTCTTACATTATACGAAAATAACACAAAATGGCGTTACCTTTCAACAAGTTAACATCGAATAGTCGACGTCGTATCGGTCGGAAAATGCCTATATCACCGGTTGACCTTTTGGTGAAAGGAAAAAGGAGGCGTTTAAAGTTTTTCACCTTGTGTTTATATTTTTGTTCGACCCGAACGACATCAAACGATGTTTGCTCGCAAATAAAGTTCAGGACTCCGAGATAGAAACCGATTAAATACACGTAAAAAAAATAAAAAATAAATATTTGTATTTGTATTCGAAACGAGTTATGAATGAATAAGTGTGCTTTTGAAATGCGGCGCGCTTTTATTATCATCTTATTTTCTTTTTTGGGCACAAAAACCGCGTGTTGTCTGTTGCACGACATTAATTATCAACTTTTATGTCGTGTCATTTATTTTTATTTCGTAGTGACACGAATGCCACTCTTGAACGATATTTATACGATCCAACTGTTGGGGCTTATTATAAAATTTATTATTGTAAAATGGTTCAAGGCGCACCTTTACAAAATAGGGGGTGACGTGGCTAATTTGTAAAATAAATTTATTCGAGTGTGCAAACTTTTCGTGCTATTTTAATAATTTAAAAAAAAAGAACGCGAATTTTTAACTTACATCCGTCGCTTGATTTACGCTGTAGTTACGTTCCGTGAAAAACTACGCAAAAGACCTGGGGCTCATACTAAATCATGGGGTGAATATAAAAAAAAATATAGGATTTTAAACCCTGGTATACCATATATACAAAAAATACCGGGCTAATTATAAAATGATAATAATAATGTTTGCACTGCACTTATAACCGCCACTGTCACGCCGGCGTGACAAGTGCCTATTCCTTGCACTCTCCAGCACACATCCTGAAAGCTTTTTGTAAAAGTTAGGATAGGAAGAAAGATTTAGATTAAAGTATTTGATATATTATTATATTTGCAAATTTATTAGCGCACAGGGCATAATAAATGTCTCCAGTGGTTAGTAGCTCTAGGGATTAATGTAGATGTCTATGGCTCCATAACAATATAATATTTAGTCAATAAATTAATAAAAAATCATATAAACTACTTGGATCGGTTTGCGTTTAAACGGACCTACGCTAAATTATGACCCCGTGGACGTTTATTATATAGTCACGATAGATAAAATTATTTTAAAACGATCTTAGGCACTAAAATGTACATCACGTTATGAGGAGTTTTACTTTATGGGGATATTTGAATCAATATAATGAAAATATACGAGGGGAGGTCAAAAAGTTCGTGGCTTTAATGGAAAAACATTTTTTTCATCGCTGTAAATTTTTTTTCTGCTTCATAAAGTTGTTTGGCTTAAATTTCATTTTTAATTTGAATTATTTTTTATGCCAATGAAAATTTGTCTTTTATCTAAATATTTAGGGAAATAAGAAATTTGTTAAGTAATAAGAACGGAACTATACTTTAAGGGTTTATTGTCACCAATCAGAGTTTTGTCTACCATAACTGTAATTAACTAGAGCAATCAATCGAAGACTTTCCATAATAATATATTCTGGATAATATTCATACGTCTCTAAACTCTCTTTACGCGATAGACAGATTCTTTAAAACCATTGTATTAATATCGTGTAAATCGAGACCATAAAACCTTAGGAAAAAAAAGAGGGATGATTTTTCTTTTGAAATATTATTTCATTGAATTGTATAGAAATTCTTTCTTTGTTTTAATTGTGTCAAAATGAACCCATGGGTATTTATTCCTTTTTTACGTCACATTTAAATGTATAATTTAATTAAAAATCTTTAAAAAAAAATGGTACAAATTTTGAATTTTATTTTTAATTTGGGAAAATGGTTTGACAAATAACATGATTTACATAAAACAAAACAGTTTCTTTGAAACTATCTTGTAGATTGAAATCGTGCAAAAATGTATACTATTAATTAGAAAATATAGCGTTTTGTAGTAAATGGCGATCTAGGAGGTGTCTCTACCTTACTATAGCATTAAGAAATCGTGTTAATCAAAGTTCCATTGAATGAAAGCTTTTCGACCTATTTATTTTATTACAATCGAACGTCTCTTAACTGATCTTAAGATTTATTCTATACATATTACATTGGGTAATGGCTAGTAATGGATAGTGAGCAGTAAGTGCCGCTACTTAACCCTTTTACGGTAATGGTATGGACATCCTCCGGTATTTTAAATGAAAGATTGATCTCTAACAATGAGGATTATTGACACAAGGCTCACATTTATTATAAAATTAACATATTTTAGTGGTATGGATTCGTTTTGTTTAATATTCGTCGAAGCATTGATCCTAAAAAATATAATTTGGTAACTTATCTTCAACCCCATGGATTACAATGCGTTTTTTACTATGAAAAATGACGGAAGGGTTTGCTGTCAGACGTATTTTCTTTCCTCTGCCATTCTCGAAATATATATATATATATATATATATATATATATATATATATATATATATTGTGTAGCTTTTGCTTTACAACTGCCTGTTCCAGCTACGTAGCTCTAGGAACATCGTTTACATGGGCCGCGATAAGAAAAGCGCATTGTATGAACTCGGACTGAGAAATTCTCTCTGCGTTTGCCATTTTCGTGGTGAAACTTGAAAAGCTTCCCGGGCTACGTTTCACCGAGACGTTTTCCCTCTTTTTTCCCAACCCCGGTCTACTTTTTTCTTATTCATCCAGATTTAACCTCGTTCCCGATTCTTGTTGGGCCGTAATTTGACCAGATGTTATTCCGAATGGAAATGGCGGTTTCAATTTTTTCAGATGTAACATTAATCGCGTCTAATTAGCATGAAAATTTCGGCGATTCATGTGCCGAAATTGTGGCGACGTTAAAGAGATTACTGCGAAATTTCACGTCTAATGAATCCCGACAACGTCGCATTATTTTAACTGCGAAGCGACAGACAACGAGGCGTGTAATCTTTTTTTTCTGCACAATTTTGATAATTAATATTGTACGGCAGACGTGTCTCGTCGAGAGTTTTCCAAAGGCAATTTTCTTCGCGCAACTTTCGGAACGGACCGGTCGAGGCAATGACTGCGTCGTAACAAACAATCCAACTTAAATTGATAAGGGTGTACGAATTAACTCTGGCGGCCAGTCTTCCATCCAGCCAGCCCTCGGTTAATTTAACTTGGGCACATTTGTGGAAAAGGGTTCACGGTAATTACCGGTTAAAATATATTCTAAAATGGTTTCCAAGCCGAATATCATTACTGGTCCCTTATTATGGACACACGCAATCGTCGTGTTCTTCCTCCTACCACACTCTCTCGCTCTCTTTATGCCAATTGTGCGTACGCCTCAATGTGGCCAATGTGTTTCTGATAGTTTTCCATAATATATTTATGTGTGACCTTGTGTGTGAAAAGAGAAAAGTTTCCCGAAGCAGAAGTTTTTCCGGGGTTACATTTCCCCGGTTTGGTTAATGGCGAACAAATGGATGTTGTTGTTGTCGTCGCTGTGATTTAGAGCCGCTGCGGGTTAGGAGATCAGATTTAATCTATCCAGGAGTGTTTGAATGGAACATATCTACGTGAGATAAATATATAATGATTTTTCATAATTTCACATACACAAGATTTTGAATAATAAAATCATTTTTTCTTCTTCCGGAGTAGTAGAACCCTTCAGATTCATCATACATTAGAGTCAGTAATTTTTCCAACCCCTGAAGCACTGTATTGCACTTAGTTTCTTGTAGGATGCTATCTTTATTTTCCTAATGTTAGCAACTTGGTTCGTATTTGATTCATATGCGAAAATAAGATGAAGTCATGTCTGTGCGAATACTCAGATAAGGGAGTACAGTTAAACTAACACTAACTAACACTAAAATCGTTCCCGTGTTATTTGGAGTCGTGTAATTGGGGGAGCGAAGCCGTCCGGCTGTGTGCGTATAGCCGGGCTCGTGTTGAATACACAGACGCTAGCCAACGTTTGACTGTATGTGAATGCGACCGCGCAATTGGGGGATTTGCGGCGAATATTTCAACTCAGCGCGTAATTCGGGGTAGTGTAATTGGGGGCTCCACTGTATAACAATCTGTTTTGAGCTAAAAATTCACAAAAAAAAAACAGTGAAGTGTGAGCAGCCACTGTACTCCTTATCATACGATCTAGTGGCTAAGACTAATGGCACACTAGGACATTAAAATAAAAAACAAACATTAAGCAAAACCTTTAAATTCGATCAAACTTGACGAGCCTTTTCCAGCAATCGCTCTTCATTATGCTTTCACTGAGACGAATGAGCCTTGGATCGACCATGACTTTTTTCAGCAATCCACAGACAATGTCTTCTCGGCACTATTTTTTAGACGTCAATATTTGTTGATGCATATAATCGTCCGTGAAAAGACCATTGATCGGTGCCAGAAGAAGTGTGATACAAAGGGCGGACTACACATCTCTTATTTTTTGAAGTTAGAGCCTCCTTCTTGAGGCGGCACTCTCATGTCTGAGGATCGTGCTCATCTTTGTTCTAAATCTTCTTGATTTTGTTTTTCATGATCCTCTGCATTCAGTCGCTTCAGTGGATGGGCGCCCTATAACTATAACCCTTGCGTCCTTGTACGTATCTAAGCATGACGAGCTAGTCCAGGGTATCGTTTCTTGTAGCGAGATGTCCAAAGTATCGACGAATCCTTTTGAGACATGTAGTAGAAAGTCGGTCATGCTAGAGACATGCTATACGAATTTTTGGGTCAGTTCATTGAACCTGAAGTTGCCTTGAACAGTCAGAAGACTGGACAAGGCAATTTCAAGGATAAGAGTTAAACCTAGTAATGTGGTCATGTTGTTCGTGGTCAGGGTTCGTGTCAGGACTTCGGTCACTTTCTGTGGTTCTTTCCTCACTTGTACGTCGCACGTCCTGACCTACTCCATGCTGTTGGGGTATCATCATCCGAGATAGGGTCCAATCGGACACACGGACCGGATTAACAATATAAGATGTTAGAAGACATTTGTTGCATTGACACATTACGGTCCGCTGGGTTTTCCGCGCCGAGTTTGGCGTTGAGCTGGGGGATTTCGCGAAACAAATAGCAAAAGTTAAGTACTTCAGTTAAATCGATGTAACTCTGATACCATTTAAGTTAAGTCAATATTTTTTTTGTTGTGTTCAGAAAGGTTATCTCTATGTAAACAAATAATAGTTCAAAACTTCTCTCAAAGGGTGGTGCGTATCCGTGTAGTGTAATAACACTCCATAAACATCAGCGCCAACGAGGACCCGAAAACGCGTCCCCCGTACTTCTACGTTGGCCCGCGAGGACGCGTTTTCGAGTCCACCGGACCGGAACGTGTTAAGATTCGAAGAGTTTAGCAGAACTACTTTCCTTCTTCCTTTTTTTTAGACAGAGTAACTTTAATTATAAAATCGCACGTTAGTATATGGAGAGTGGGTTGATGGCAAGGATTGGCACTTTTTGGGAGCTGTCTAACGCAGCTTTATTCTGGATATTTAAGGTTGTTGTTGCGCAGGGACGTCCAAGGCGCTCATCATCTTTAACGTCTTCACGGTTCTCATGGATAAAATGCTCGTTTAATTTATAAGCGACTCTCCAAAAACATCATTTAGCATTTTTAACATTTCATTCTTTTTATTTTTCGATCGAAACTTGTGTATATTGTATTTGTATCCCTGAAAGCACAATAACTAGTCGCCATATTTATTGCACACACCGCTAAGGCGTTCAGAGATTCATATATTGTTGACCTTTGAAAAGCACTCATATATCTGGACATTAACTTTTTTTAAAACAAATTTTAATGTATTAATATGATAAACGTTGGCAATTTCAACCTGGATTTGTTCCCGCGGAGGTAACGGCTGAACAAAGCTCGTATATGTTTTAGACAGGAGCACTTAAGAATTGTAGACGACAAAGATTTAGTAGACGATAAATTCGAACAGTATTTAGAATAAAAAATTAATAATGTTCATTAAATACGCCTTATATTATATACTGATATTTTTATTTATTTTTTTGTTGCAGGTAAGAATATTTCATCTTCATCAGCAGCGAGTTTCGAGTGTTGTAAGTAATATCGCGATATTATCTTTTCTGGCAATATTAAAATTTTGCGCTAACGCTGATGTAGTATAATATTTTTTCATTATTCTCATAATGGCTGAAAAAAATAAATAACGGTCTAACTTTTTGATTTGAAGCCCAGGTGCAAATCACACAATCAATTTCTTCGCCACAATAAAGTGTTATGGTTCATATCGGGGCTCGTTGATGAAACTTTGTGTGGCCAATAAAAAAAGTTTTATTTCCCACAGAATTGTACGAAACTACCCGTGTCTGCGCGTTTAGGTCTGATATGTTAGGGTCACAACTTTTCAGGTTGGGCAATTTTTTTTCAGAGCCGAAAATTAATTAGATCACAGAATCGGATTCCTTCCGGAACAATTAATTCCGAAGCTTTTTCTGATTAGCAACGAAGCTTAGACACGCACGCTACATGTATTCGAAGGGATGGGCGAATTATTGAGCTATTAATTTTGTTTCTGTATTTGCTTAGAATATATTTAAAATATTTTACCGTTAACGTGACTACAGTTCTAATAGAAATTATCATGCGCCAATGAAAGGCAACACTCATTTGTTTTTGCATGAGCCTAATTCCGTGATGGGATTTGGCTTCCTTCGAGCTAGCTATTGCCATTCTCCCTCAATTTCTATCCTGGACTAAATGCTAACATGATTTGTGTATTTTTTCCATAATCGCCCTCTTTTCCTCTCTTTTTCCGTAACCATATTTGCCACTTTGATGTCCATATGGGTCCATGAGGTGCAGGAATCAACATATTAACACTTTGAGCCGCAAGGTTTTACAACAAACCTAGCCTGGGGGCTGCATATTTTTATGTAATGATAATCCAAGCTAACATGCTTGTGTATCCATCTGTGGTCAAATAGTAGAATTACATTGTGCATTGTCATCAGAAAAAAATGCCAAGTGGGGGTATGGCTCTCACGCCAAAAGGCGTGAACTTGGCTACAAAATCACGCCAAAAGGCGTGAACGGCTCATAAAGTGTTCAGACGGGTTATCGAACCTCACCCCAAATTTCTTGGCCTCGACTACCATTCGGGAGTTTGGTAAGGCCCAAACACTAAACGAGTGAGTTTCTCGTGGCTGAAAAATGATGATCTAAGTAAGCTATTGAATTCTGCAACTCTCCTTTGTTCGCAGTGGCTTGACTGCTGTCGTTAGTAGCTGAGATAGAATATCATCGGTAACTTTAATATTACAAGATATTTTCTTATTCCGGAATCTGATTTGATTGACAATCCAAAAAAAAATACATATTATTTTTCGTTTAAACGTAGAAAGGTTATCTTCTGTGCGCTAATGTCTCTGCTTTCTGGATTCCTTAGAATCAGATTATCTGGTTCCCTCAGATCTTAGCATATGCTTTTTGAGATGAAACTTGTTTCCAGTCATCAATTAGCCCTATTTTGATTTTCTCTTGTATGGCAACGTCTTGTTAATTAATTAAAAAAAAAATCTACATTATTCTTTAATTGGTAATTAGATTTATAATTCTTCCCATCTTCTGTGTAACAAGTATTTTTTTCCTATTGATCTATTATCCTAAGGTGTCCTCATCATTATTGATCTAATTAACCTGCGACGACTCGAAAACAAACGCGTCGTCCGAAGGGGGTCGCTCAGGGATCCCAAGCATTTAAAGTCAAGATAATGATGAATACTTCATAGATTTTTTTAAAATCGCTTTTGGCGATGTTCCAGCGCATATCGGGCTCTCGCAGCACGTGTCACTCGCACTTGGCACATCGTACCGGATACGAGGGAGAAAAAACATTGCACGCATGGCAACAGAAGCGAATTTTGTTGTTTTTTTCGCAATTGCAGACAATAAAGGATTATTTATAATATTTATTCTTTAGATTTTTATTTTAAATAAATACAAAAAGTTTTATATCAAAAAAAGAGAAAAATCAAAAACTTGGGGTCGCTAATAGACCCCATCGGAATGGCTAGGTGAAAAATATTTATTCACTTTCTCTGTTAGTTTAATCCATTCTAGGTCGATAACCTTTAAAAGCAATTGATTATTATTTTGTATTGTCCAAAAATAGTCACGTCGGATTCACGCACGCAGATCGCAGCTTTACGACGTCTGTCTGTATTAAGCAAAAATAATTAGGGGACGTGACAAAACCCAGAGAGTGTGGACATACGACTTTTTGCACCCCGAGGGAACGTATAATATATTACCTCGATGATTACGAGGTAATGTATTTAACGACTGAAGTTAAAATATTAAGCCGTTGATTGCTGAACGACGATATATCGTTTTTGTGATAACAACACATTCCAGCAGCCAAAGATTAACATAATAAGAATTTTCCATATAGTTGATTTTAGAATTTAATATTTAATTTTACACTTTAATGATATATTCATATTTTTGCTCTTTGTCATAACAATGCGATACTACGACCAGAGAGGAGGGCTATGTCGAAGACGATGATTTATTTGTAGCGGCGGAAAATTCATTTTCTTTTCGTGCAAAACTTGGCCGCATCAATTTTTGCTTCTGAACATCTTCATAAATATGTATAGCCCCCTCATTACATCTCCATAATATTATCCATCACACGACATCCGCCAACTTTCACACGACAGTAATAATATCTCCGACTTGCGACAACACCCACCCAGTTTTAAAACTTTATATGGGCTAACTTGGGCATGCCCCGGAGGGCGAGGCAGCGCAACGTCAAAACTTGGACCCAGGTCTGATCGCGGCTTTATCAATGTGTCGCGGCGAATGATAACTCCCGTCAAAACTGTCGCCGGAATAGCTCCACTAACTTTATTGTGTTACCGGCGTATTAATTTCGTCTGGCAACTTTTTAACAAGATCGGGACGCTGGGACTCCCGTTGTACGTCTCTTCGGTGCACTGGGTCAAAACAGATGGTCTCGCCGTCGCATTTTTATTGTCGCTAGATTCAGCGACTCCGGTGCAAGTTTCGTCCGTCGACATCAATTTACTCTGCTGAACAATTTAATCCTGAAAAATTTTAACTTGAACTGATTTTTCTCTCTCGCTTCCATTGAATTTTGATAATGTCGATGAATATACGAGATTTGATTAAAAAATTCTTTATTTATTTATCAATATTTATTTTGAGAAGGCCCCATCGAATATATTAAGCGCGTTTTCCAATTGTCAAAGCACTTATGGAAGGCAATTTTCAGTATGATGATTAGTGTCTTGAGGAGATGCTATCTTCATCTCGTTAATGTTGGGAAAATGTCATAATTTTTCTACTAATCTCTTAAAATAGCAATATGTCAAAGGATGCCATGAGTTTCAATAATGTGGCAAGAAGCCTTAGCTCTTCAGTAAGCTTCTATTGGGACGATTGGGCCTTAGTTTTGAAGTAATATCTGTTTTGTCAATGTTTTATCTTTAGTTATGACCAGTATCGAAATATAAGCGAGCTTCTGTACTCCATAAAACCGTAAAATTTAGTACTTTGGACACATCATTCATACACTGGAGAATCACCTTCTGTAGACCACCATGAAGCCAAAATTGGAAGTTAAACTGTGTTTGGGAAGAAATAAGTTAGTGTGGCTCCGCACCATTTGGAACTAGAAGGGATTGGGAGTACCAGAATTATTCCAGTTTGCTAAAAATCGACAAATAAGCAAGAACCAATAGATCTTCCTACGTAAATGAATAAGGCCCCTAAAGAAAATAAGATGAGCAGTTTAATCGATCTGTCACGGCTGCTCGAAACCAACCGCGTCTTATGAAGGGGTCATTTATAATGGAAAATAGACCCCAAACATTCCACTATTGAAGAATTCTTCATCAATATCAAAGAATAAAAATAGTTTTATAAATTGGTGGATATTTTGTGTTTTTTTAAACTAATCAATATGATGCGGAAATGACACACTCGGCAATGTTCTTCCGCCGACTGAATTCTCGCGGCACGTGTCAATCGCACGGTTTTACTCGCACGCGGGACATCGTACCGGATGCAAGTGAGAAAAACATCGCACCCGTGCTTACAGAAGCTAATATTGTTTGTTTTTATTTTATTTTTCGCAATGGCGGACAATAAAGGTCAATGATTATTTAATATTTATTTTTTCGATTTTTTTAGACACATAAAAAAGTTTGTGACATGTAGAATTTATATTAACCCTTTGGTTAGTAAGAATTTTCTTAGCGATTTTAGAGCATTTTTTAGCACTTAACTTTACTTTATATAATTTTTGTCATTTTTACGCTAGATTGTAAAAATAAAATAATGTTTCAAACTAATATTATTAAAATATCAAAGGTCCAAACCTTTTTTATGGAATACCAAAAAAATGCATAGGTGGTTGATGTTTAAACCTTAAAAAAAATGTTTATATGAGCGTCGAATATTCGACGCTTCGTCTTTTTCGCACGGAAATCGACCGTCGAATATTCGACGCTTAGTAACTAAAGGGTTAAAAGAGTTATTAGAGAAAACTTGGGGTCCAAAATAGTCCCCATCGGCACGGCTAGGATTGACTTCGTCGTCAGTTGTTCTAGGGCCCTCCTGAAAACGTTTGTAAGACTCAGAAACCCTTGATTTATGCATAGAAGACTCGTTATAAGCAACGCTTGACATTTCCAATACGGTGCTGCACTTTATTTTATTCTAAATGCAAAATTTAATGCTAATTCTTCGTTCAATTTTATTCATATATTAAAATCGCCGAGCCAAAACAGGTGAAACCTTTTCGACAGCCAACAATAAAGTAAGCATCAGATATGGTCAAGTTATGCCATGGACAAATGTATCAACACGGTCACACAAATATAAACCCACTCCTTCGGATATTTTATTTTCAAATTTGATTTGATTTCACCAGGGTATAATAATATATTTTGTGAGAATTTCCTTCCAATAAAAAAATAATAACTTTTCTATAAATTGAATAACATATTTATCTTGTGTTTGTGAGTATATGTAGGCGTACTGCTAGTTAGATGTGTTGTATACAGGGGAAAATGGGACGTTAGGGAAATCTTAGACCACGATTGTGCTTGTATATCAGATGTAATACTATTATTATTCGTTTCTTAAAATGTCAGCCTAATACACGTCTGGATAAGACGAAATATGTTTTTCCATTTACCTGCTTTGGACAACTGATAGGCTTGTTTCTGACGCGTTAACGAGCGTTTCGGCGAAATTTTCAATGCGAAAACTTTTTTTTTTCTTCGAAACAGTCTGCTCGCGTTCGAACAATGCCAGTTATTTCAACCCTTATTAATTTATCGGAGCCAAACTTCAAACTTGTCAACGTGAGTTTCGAAATTTTTGACGGGCCATCGACGAAAGGTCAGAAAACTAATACAATCTGAAACTTTAGGCGGCCGATAACAAGCGTCTGGCCGTAGTTTTGCTAGGCGCCGTGATTGATTTTTAATTTAAAACGTTATCGTGCATGTATTGAATTTCATCTGGCGATACTTTGTTATCTTGTTTGTTGTACTTGGCGAAAGGCCGTTTTTCTCGTTTTCTAGTATTTGTTGTGTACTTCGCTGGGGGCTTTTTCAATTTTCTTCAATCAACACCGTCGAGCTGTGGACTCTTTTTGTTGATCGTCGCGAAATAAAGGTCGCCAGTGTGTATATTAGCAAACCTATCCCTTTTCAGTATTTGTTTAGTAATACAATTAGGTTCTTATAAAACGGGCGTGGGCAATCATTCTTAGTTCTAGGGCCAACTTATCATTCTGTCTTCGAGTCGAAGGATGGACTGAATTATTAAATATAGTAAATTAACACTTTATGCGCCGCAAGGTTTTACATCAAACCTAGCATTGGGGCCGCATGGTTTCATGTAATGATAATCCAAGCTAACATGCACGTGTATCAATCTGTGTTCAAATAGTAGAATTATATTGTGCATCGTTTTCAGAAAAAAATGCCGTGGGGGTATTGCTCTCACGCCAAAAGGCGTGAACGGCTCATAACGCTTGGCTACAAAATCACGCTAAAAGGCGTGAACGGCTCATAAAGTGTTAATGTTAAATAAACTGACTTCGGTCATATAACGCCACATCCTGAAACATATCAAATACTGCAATTCATTCATTAGTGAGGTTTCATGATTTAATAAAGGCAAGGGTCCGAAAGACCAAAGACGTCCTTAGCTGAAGATAATAGTTTAGGAAAGATGCCACCTTTTTGCTCAGAGCAGCAATGAAAAGGATAAAGTTTAGGTCATCTAAAATATGTAAATGGAAAAATGTTTCATGTATTGATTTCGGTTAATTTTCAAAAACCTAATCCCAAATTATATATAGGTGGCTAGTCTTCTATAGGATGAGTTTATCTACCGTGGTCACTATATCAGCACTGTAGGAGAGTTGTCTGTAGTTAACTAATTATTTTAATGGATATAAAAAATCATAATTATTGTAACTTCACTCAATAATATGATAGTAAAAAGACACATCTTCATAATCTGTTGAGAGGTCTTTTAAATACTTTTAAATACAAACCAATAAATGTTTATTACGTTTCCTGGATTTATCTATAATTCTATATATAAATAACAATTCCCTTTCACCCATAATAATATTTGACTTAATGGATTTATTCACTGATAAAAGGTAGTTCAGCGAAAGTTGGGACCGCGTTATTGGAACAACGCGTTATCGGGATAATGAAGCACAATACCAAATTTAGGGTTAGGGTGATTTTGGAATAAAATACAAATCTGCCTAAACTAAGAACAATGCAAAAAAAATATGAATATTAGATGAATGAAATATTCGGTTGCCATGCATGCGATCGCCGACATACACATACACATCCGTGGCTCACTGTCTACATCAGGCGTGAATGGTGAGAAATGTCCCGAACACTCGCACACATGAGGACATATATATGTGCGAGCGAGATCAACACGCAGGCGCACCCAGCCAAACGGCATAGAGTTTTCGGTCGAGCTATGTATGAATAGAATGTGCTCGCGTTATTAGAGGTTCTGCCGCGATTTATTTTGAAATTCACGTTATCGGAACACGCGTTATTGGGGGTATTACTGTATCGCTTTGGAGATTACTGGCGTAGACACCGATGAATTATTCTTTACCAAATGATTTTGAAGCATCACTTGTGTTTTTTAGAGAGACACCTACCCAAATTATCGGACTTTCAACTTATTAAATCCATGTAAATCTGCTTTAACCCTTTCCACTCTGTTCACATTAAGTCGAATCTATGACAAATTTAATAAAAATGATATTTATATAGAAAACGAATAGGAAGTATTTATATGGTTTGATCTTATATCCGATTCAATAAAAGACATTATTTTGCTCAAGCAAAAGAGTCATAGGGCCCGGTTCCGACCCGTGTGCCGAGGGTTGGATATATGTGTTGTAAAATAAGGCATCGCTGATTCATATGGATTTACTGCATCAATGGTATCAGAGCTGGTTGTATCTCTCGGAGTATCGATTGCATTCCCGTCAGTTTTCGCGCACTTCAACATTTTTGTTTGGCCACGGCAACCCGATACTCGCCATGCGATATCTTCGCTAAAACAATTTTTGTTTTAAACTCGCCAAGAATTTATCGGGTTTCATACGGCTCTCTAAACGGCGAAATATTTCAGCCCGATGAAATATTTCAGTCGAAATTTTCAATCTACATAATGCGCTGCACGGAGAGCGGCGTAATCACGGAGTTGCTTGACGGAATTTGCAATTTGTACGTAGACAATGGTGAGGCGGTAACGAACGCCGTTTTGCACGTCGCGAAGTCAACATGTAAATTGCAACACGCGAATGCTTTAATTTGTCGGCACGTGTCCGACGCGGGATTTCGCCCGTTTGTGATATTTAAAGGAATTCGAGCGTTAAATGCGCAATTTTATGTCCGACCCTGGAATTCGTTCGTTGGCGGTTTCGGCGGTCTGGAGGTAAAGAGGGAGACACACCGAGCGTCACGCGCCTGCGGCCATTGAAAGGTATTTGAAATACCGCTTGCGGTGGTGAGTGTTGCCCTTTATTGGGCAAATTAATGTTGGTTTATTTTGTTTGTACAGTTAATTTTTGTGTTGTAAAATTTTGTGGCAACCCTCGCCGTTATTTTGTTTACTTCGCGAAAACGGAATTTTAGGCATTGGTCCCGGTAATTTTACAAATTATTGATTGCAATTTAAGGTGGGGCTTAATATATACCTCTCACTAAAAAGTGTGGCCCTTAATCCGGTACGGGTCTTTACCCTCTCGAGGGCTCTGTCAGTCCTGTACTTCTTCCATCCACATTCTAAGCTCTAGCACAGATGCGTTCACTTAACACAGGGTTGCGATGTTAGTGCTTCCGGTTTTCTAGGCTCTTCTAATACTGGTAAGGTCGCCAGCCATGATCTGAGTTGTCATCGCGGGGGTTGTGACAATCGGATGTGGGTAGGACCGACTGTTATTTGGTTTTAAGGTCTCACCTAATGTGAATTGGCACAGATAATGCCTTGGACTTCTCATAGTCGCTTAAAATCTATGGAATCATGATTCAGACTCAACTAATTAGCGGAAGATTTATTTTTTTGTAACTGTACCTTTCTATGTCTCAATCACTTTTTGAATTTTTTCATTGACATTTCACATTATGGACCTAAAAAAAATAATTGATAAATAAAAAGTTTGTAAATATTCAAAAATAAAATAAATATACGTAAAACAATAAAAAAAAGTTCTATCTCGTATATATAGATGGCCCTATACAAAAACTACCCCCTAACGCCCGAAATTCATTTCATTTATGCATTTAACAAGCTCGATATAAAATGCACCCACAAAGATTTACGAGAAACTATATGGATATGTTATCGGATAAAAATTGTTAACGAAAACATGATGGCGTATGCTGCATTGCCGGCCATCAATGATCGAACTCGTGATATGCAGCATATGCATCATGCGGTCATCAATGATCGAACCCGTGATGATGCAACATGTGCATCAGCGGCCACCATGGTGTTAAATGTAACAATAATCGAACTATAATTGACAAGTTAACCGCTATTGCGCCTGGATATTACTTGGGTAGGTGATGAAGAATTCTGAGTGTTACTGGTCAACAAAGTGGTGGTGTGGAGGTTTACGACCATAAAAAAATTGACAAAATTTAAGATGGAAGCCAGCAGCAGCTCTCCTTATTCTTAATCGACCGTCTGTATTTGCTCGAACACATGACGAGACCCTGGGAGAAGTGCGCATTTAGTCAATTTAAATTGTAGTGAAAAATAAAATCCTCAAATGCAACACATTTTATCGCGCTCAGAAAAGCATATAAATAGGTTACCGGCCTATGGTGATTGGGATATTTTTTATATTCTATCGATTTTATTGAATTACAATAACATTTTTTCAATAAATAATTGCAATACGATTTATGAGAAGGCTCTGGATGAGATATTGATGGCCGATTGCATTTAACTTTGTTTTTTTTTATTTAATTTAATTCGCCTCTAATGTAAATAATGAAATATTTAAAAGAAAAATTATAGCAAGAAATCATGTTTATTTTCCGAGGAATTATCTTATTTAATTTACTGGATTTTCCGGTCTATTATTATACAAGTTTTTTTGTTCATATTGAAATTTATTTTATAAAATTTCATTTGTCGTCTTAAATAAGGGAATTATATATGAATAATTCCGCATAAAGGAGTGTCGCTATTCTTTCCACTGCTCTCTCATCCGTGGCGAGTGCCGCCGAAGTTCTGAAAACAGCTAACGTAACACTCCTCGGAGAGATAAGAAAACGGAAAAAATGGTATTATTATCTTTTAAATTTTTTACTCGCCGATTCACGTGTGCGTTATCGTCGCGAGAAGATGAAATGCGCGCAATCCGCAAATTCAATAAACTCACGCACCGTTGGCGACGCGCGACAACAAAGGGCCGGGAGATGGCGTAGGCGTCGCGGCGCCCATCGGAGGAAAATATTTTTTCAGCTAATAGAATCGAGAAACTGGCCCCGGATACCCTTGGTATTTGAATTCGATCTCGCAAAACGACACACGACCGAAATAAAGTATAATGGATTTTATAATGGCTTCGACATTGTTCAATTTGTCCGGGGGCAACCGCCATCAATATTAATTTATTTGCTCTCTCTCTCACACTCTCCCCCCTTTTTTCTTACCGTAATTACCCCGAATTTTAAACATTGTCATTATTCAAGATTAAATTATAGAAATATTGGCGGCGATCGCCCGGAAATTTTATTATCAAATTTGCGCTGTTAATCAAATTATTGTTAATATTAGCTCGTTCTATTTTTGCAAAGGATTACGGACGCTTAATGCACTCCTTCATTGACCATGGCTTAATCCTGGCTCGACTCCTGGTTGTCTCACCTGCGTTTGCTCGCGTGCGGTCCCCGGCACGAGCGTGTTTACCGTGAAATATAAATGTCGTACACCGGGGTTCCCGGTCCTGTTTTCTGCACAGGACGCCCTCGCAAATCGGACGCCCACGGCCTTCCCACGCGAGCAGCCTTTGTACCGAGACTGCGGGTCCCTCTATGAATTTTTCACATTTCAGTTCGTTTGTGAGCGCCTCGCCCTCTTCCACATCCCTGTTGCTTCCCGTCGCGCTTGATTAGTTCGTTTTTTTTACTCATTTATTTACTTATTTCTTGGCTAACAAGTTCTTGGCGAGTTTCGTTTCGGAAGTAGGGTGAAAGAAAATCACTTTTAATTACCGGACCAAGTTTAAATCGAGTTTTGGCTTTAATTAACCGGAGTGAGCGTAATATTTATGCTGAAATATCAAAAATCAAATATTAAAAGCAATCTGTCAATATTCCGCATGCATTCGCCTCAAATGAACAGCGATACCCTCCGCCTCACTCCCCCCGCGCCTTTCGCCGGCCGCGTATATGCGCCGCGATCGTAGCATGCACTTCAATCTATAAAATTGATTTGTTTATGATTTAAACTAGTTAATATAATAAAGCGTTAACTCAGGAGAATGAAGGGGATGTTTTACGATATTAAACATTAGCTTTGTCAATTTTAAATGTTTCATCATTGTAAAAGTATGAGTTTGTGACGTAAATACACGCCATTGCGATTGAAAAGTTCCGGTCGTTTCGTTTTTATTGCAGAGTTTAATTCATCTCACTGTTGACAATGTCGCTCAGGGTTTAATGTTTACTTGGATTGCAACAACTTAAAATAGACAATAGCTTTAGTATTTTTTCAGTGAGGATCGGCCTCCATGGCGATTATCTACATAACTTTACTTATAAAATTAAAAGTTACTTAAATGGACAATTTCGTAACGGTATGTGTTTAAATAAACAAATATGTGGTTGATAAAGATCGCGCGCAGAAAAACCTATAAATAAGCTATCGGCCTATTGCGATTGGGGCCAACATTTTCTGAAATACGTAATACTTAAAAATCCCTTCGATAGGCTCCAGAAACCTCACCCTTGTGATTTGACTAATCTTTAATGTGATGCTTTTGATAATGATCAGCTATCATTATGTTATTATGTTTATATCAACGACCGAATAGGCCATCCATAGCTCTACTCCATATAGATCTACATGTATTTTGGTTTTTACCTCACTTCGGGTCTTTCATGGAGACGTAGACGTACCACACAACTTCCATTAATATAATACGACTACAAGGATTTTTGTCTTTTGCTTTAGGATGTGACCCATCCAGCTCCATTGTTGATTGTTTTCTGTTGTTTTTTTTTTGTCTATCCTGACGTATCTTGACATTGGTCGACATTTTAAATGTTTAATTTATTGTTGATTTTGGAAAGGGTTTCATGTGTTTGGTGTGATCGCCAATTTTTGACTTGTGAACATTTTTGGTTGTTTTGATGACTACTACGAAGTACTCTGCGACTAATTCCTATTCAAAAAGATGGAAGGACGACGTTTTGCCAACATTGCGGATATAGATAAAGACAAATTCTTTGAAAGGAAGCTATACGCCCTTCTGAAAATTGCATTTCAAACGTGCTTTGAAGATTGAACACAATTAAAATAATAAGAACAAATACAGACGAATGTATAAATAATATATCACGTGTCACTCGCATGTTTCACTCACACTCGGTACATCGTACCGGATGCGAGCGAGAAAAAGCATCGCGCGCGTGGCAACAGCAGCTAATATGGTTTTTAATATTTTTTCGCAGTTGCAAACAATAAACGACAATGATTATTTATAATGTTTATTCTTCTGACGTTTTTAGACAAATATAAAAAGTTTATGACATGACATAGGATTTATATTAAAATATTTATGCGAGAAGAATATCAAAAACTTAGGCTACTCAATATCGACACGGCTAAGTTAAACATATTTGGTACAGCTGTTAATAGTAGCTGTATAAGATAAGTTTTATGTATATAAATATCTTATAAACTGCTATTATTTTCAATCTTATTGACAGTTTCTTTTCTGAAAATCCTTATTAAAAAATGGTGGAAAAAAATCCAAGCCGCTTTATAAGAATACCTGACGTCGGCTTATGCTCCTGAATAATAAGTTTCCGATAGCCTTATGCAAATTTATTGTTGCTAATTAAAAATCTTAGTGTCTCGGTGGGGGGGAGGGAGGGACCTAAGCCGGTGGAGCACTAAGTGGGCCTTAAGTCGACTTTGACTCGCTTCAAATTGCGATGCTGAACTTGCTACGTAAATTATGTAGAAAATAATTCGTATTGGCGGATGGGGTTGCGCCACCCACTCGGAAGCCCCTTCTTTGGACGAGATTAAAAGCTCTAATTAAGGCTTCCTCTCAGTCAGAGGTGAGATGTCGGATCAAGCGTTGTACTCATTTGCATACAACACGTGTACAGTCCCGCCTCCGATGGAACAATTTTATTTGGACTGCACGTACCCGGCTTATTATCCAATCTGCCAAGGCCAACGCCCCTGGAGCTTGCTTGACCCTTTGTTTCGCATCGGACTTCGCAGAAACAAGTAGCTTTCGTCTGCCATCTTATTTGCTTGTAATACATTGTCTAGATTAAATTCTGCGATGTTTGACTGGATAAGCTTCCATTGTTTGCATCCAACAAATGTACACATGCGCGCATCTATGCTCATCTACCCCGGGCTCTTTAGAGCTTTTGATCCGTTTATTGCTTCTCAAGCTATATTATTCAGATATTCCCTATATACATCTATGCCGCGATTACTGTGTTATAAGTAATACATGTATTTTATTGATCTATATTAAGACCCAACTGCGTACTACTGCATTGCATACAAAATTTTGGACTTCGATCAATCTTTGTTCAGTCGTCGTTCTTTCTCATTGTTCCCAGTTGCAGTTTTAAAATTGGATTACACACGTGTAGCTTGTTTCTCGTATTTTCCGGAATCATTCTTCGGAACGAACACTGCACGGGCATCGATGCTGTGTACACTAGATTGTGGACGAGGTGTACACGGTACTAAAATCGTTATTCCGCCCCACGGGGACTTCTGCGTGGGCCACCTGTAATTTCCACCCTTGTCGATTCATGCCAGGTTTATGTAGCGCTTCCTCAGCAGAAAATTGTGTGCCCACGCACGTGTTTACCAGACCTGTAGCGATGTCGCTTACACTGATAATTAATATTAAACTAAGGGATGGGGGTGCGATTATGAGGTCAAAAATCGGCCGTCGTAATATGAAAATTAAGCAACAGTCGTTTGTCTTTGTTAAAAGAAAATGTTATCTATAAATATTAGAGGGTTTATTTTTAATCATATTGTCTCAGTTTTATTATTATTGAAAATTCAACAAAAATTATTATGAAAAAGGGATAATGGTTGGTTGTGTCTAACGGTTTAATCTGTGTCATATCTTTTACTCCCTCTGAGCGGACTATTCACGAGCCCTTTTTATTATTTATTTTGTACAGATAACATAAAAAAATATCTGATTTATCGTAAATTTAGAAATTTATATCCTTTGAAATCACTAAACATAGATCCCATATAAAAAAAACAATTATTTTGAATTAAAATATGTCCAAAATGTCTTCTCAAGCTTTCTAATCATTATTTATAAACTTTCCGGTATATACAATTAAAAACTCAAACCACAAATTTTGTATGTTCCTAGTCTTCTATATGACTAGTTTTTATAGGTCCTTATTTCGGCGCTATATGAGGGTTGACTGTAATCAACTTTTTCAATCTTCAATAATTTTCAACATTAGCCATACACCCATCCCTCGCTTAACACGGAAGATAGGTTCTGCTAGATCACCGTGTTA